>JBBBDQ010000266.1:14122500-14135000 GCA_037127315.1 Ascarosepion bandense
TGTGGTCTTGTGATTGGTCAGTATTCTTTTTTTGTTTATGATTGGTCGAATTTATTTATTTTTTTGTATTGTGTAGTTGTTTGATTTCATTTTTACTGTTATTTTATAGTGTATTCGTGAATAGGTGTCTGTTTAGTTCAGATGAGCCCTTTTGTTGTGTTGACCTCGGTTATCTAGGTTTGACCTTTTCATTAGTGTGTTAGTACATTTCGCCGCGTCACGGTTTATGTATTGCTTGGTTTTATTTTTGCTTGTAAGCTTTACGTGTTTTTGTTTTTATTTTTGCTTTTATTTTTATTTATTTTATTATTTTTATTTTTCGTTTAGTGGTTGTATTATATTTTTTTCATGTCTTGGAGTTTGTATGTGCTTTAATTTTTCGTATTTGTATTATTTGTATATTTACTCATAGTTATACTTTGTTATTTTTTTATTCTATTAATTATTTTATTTATATTGTTTATATGTCGTTATTTATTATTGTTTGTGTAGCCAAGTAGGTATTTATTTGCATATCTGCATTTTCCCATTATCTTATTCAGTTTTTGTTTTATCTTGGTTTTAAACTAATTATTGCTAGTTTTTCTTCTAGGTATAATTTAGAACTTTTGCTATTCCTCTTGTATAGTGGTGCTTTTTACTGTTTCCTATTTGATTTGGGGAGTAATATTGTTTTCTTTCTGGTTCCATATGTATTTTGATACCGTTGTGTTGTTGCTTTTATTTTTCAGTAGAGAATGATGTTGTAGCGGATAAGAAATTAATCAAAATCAACTTTCTTCTTCACTTTTACAAAAATTCACAGTACGTGTGAAATCCTAGTTTTCCCAAATAGAAAAAGGATTGACAATCTGCTTATCGAAATAAAACATAAATCGAAACCAGATTTTGCAAGTAGGTGTTAAAATAATTTTTGACGAATGAGAGCGACTTGTTAGACTGGGAAGGACTTGGCAATCCAGTGCGAAATTCAAAAAGACTATATATATGAGAGAGAGTCTTTAGGAGCCGTGAAACCCACATCCAAAATGTAACTTCAAAGTTTAAGCGACTCGAAAATTTGTCCACTTTCTCTTTCTCCTAATCTATTTGAACAATTACTACTAGAATATTTTGTACGAATTCTATCCTTAACCTCTTAATCTAAACTTATTTATAAATGGAACTTTGTGTGTGTGTGTGTCTGTGTGTGTCTGTGTGTGTGTGTGTCCGTTACCTATAGACTCCGAAACGGCTGAACCGATTTTCTTGAAAATTTACACAGTTGTACCATAAGCATCTGCGAGTGTTCTTAGCTAGGTTTTGTGTCGAGGTACCCCCGATAAATACGGAAAATCGATAATCGAAAAAATCAGGTTATAGAAGGAGTGGTCCGATTTTAATCAAATTTGATACACTCATAGACAAAGACATAAGAAACGATATTCAGAAGTTTCAAGGTTGTAATAGTCCAGAAAATCGAGATATATACATATATATATATATATATATATATATATATATATATATATATAAGGCAAGATGTTTGTGTGTCTGTTTATCTGCCTGTATGTTCTTTATACAAATTTTTATCCAATTCTCACCAAACTTCACACAAATATTCTTTAGGCTGAGTCTGAGCTCCAAGATCATGGATTAGTTTTAAAGCTTTCATTACACCTGAGCAATGCCGGGCTATACTGCTAGTAATGTTTATAATTGGACATTAACTTCTACAACTTATGTTAATCCTCCTTTTAATAAATGTCTATTTTAACCAACAAGATGTATATTTTATTCTTACACTATTCCACATATTCCATCCTGCCGACAACCAACCCTCTGATAATGACGATGATAATTCTGCATAAAATTTGTAAGCTATAGGGAGTTCGGTTAAGTCTAACACAAGGCCGAATCCAAGAAAAATTAACCAGCTCCCTGCACTTCAATGTATTGTGAACAGTATATTGTTCTTAAACGATGTTTCTCTTGCTCCTATGTTTTCGTCTGTATTGGGGTTATTTCTTATGGTTTGAAGAGTTTTCATTCTTTCAGCAGTTACAATTATTTGTATTTTTTGTTTGTTTGTGTTTTTATTATCCTTTTAATAAGTATTTTCTTGTTGTGCTTGATTAATATCTTTTCCATAATTTCCATGCAGCTATCGCTGATTTTGACAGTATTTTCTTTAATAATTTTTGATAATTGGTTGTGTTTATGAAAATGTTTTTTGTTAAGTTGAATTTTTTTTCCTGTTTTTGTTTTTTATATTGTTGTTGTAGGGTGGATTAAACCAGATTATGTTTCTTTTTTTATTCATTTTTTTTTTTGTTTCTCTTCGTTTTTGCATTTAAATTTGAGTATCCACTATTTTATATTGCTGGCTCATATATTTCTTTGTTTTCGTTGAATATTTTTATGCTACTTGAGTTCGTAGTCTTTTGTTTATGGATATGGGCACATGTTTGAATATGATTGGAAAGTTGTTGGGATTTTTTTGTTATATATGGGGTTGTTGTTTTCTTTTCCCGTATGTTTTGGATTTGCTGTTGTTTAAGCTGAGTGGGAAATTTTTTTATTTAGATTTGTTTTCATGTCTATTGCGTATCCTAGAGTGTTGAATTTTTTTTATCATTTGTTTTCTTATGTTTTATGTAGATTTCTCGTTACAGTTTCTTAGAATTATGTGCCCGTCGTCTCTGTATAATCTTATATCTTTTTTGCTGATGATTTTTGCTAGTTTGTCGATTATGCAAATGCCTTTAATTTTGCATATTTCTGCACCATCATAGCTTCTCATTGTTACGTCAACGTTGTAGTCATTGGTATTGTTTTTAGTGGTGTTACTTTTTTTTTTTTGCCATATTTTCTTATTATGGTATAGAATGGATTTCTGCAATTTTTGATAACGTTTATGGCTTCTTTTGATGTGTCTATAAATTGTTTTGCTAAGTTTAATGCATTATTTAAGGATTGTTCGTTAGTGGAAGGATAGAAATCTTGTAAATCTAACTGTACATATGAGCATTTCTTTTTGCTAGTGATATTGTTGAACCAATTGAATGTTTCCTTTTTTTCCATAGGTTTATTTCTGGTTTACTCCTTATTATTAAACGTATTTTTTTTATTACTGTTTACTTATTTTTCCGATGTTGGATTTTATGTAGTTTATATAAGTCTGCATGTTGTTTTATTTAGAAAGTTATCTTTATGGTCTTTTACTTTAATAAATAGTTCAGTTTTTGATAGTTGCTTGATTCTGTTGTCAATTTTTAATTTAGCGGCTATGATTTTTGCCTTTTTTATGTTGTTTTTGATGCTATCGTTAGTGGTTCTATAACATTAGATAATTTTCTTTTCAGCTAATGTTTTGTAGTGGTTAGTGTTCTTCTCGATTTGTCAGCTTGTATTTATAATATTTCTGAGGTATTTATTATTTCTGGCTCTTGTTTTAGCTGTTGTTTCAAATTTATTGTTTATTTTTTGTGTATCTATTTTGTTTATAATGTTTATTATGTAATGTTCGAATGCGATCAATGCAATAAGTTGGTGGGCATTTTGCTGATGTAAATCGGAATTTCTCTTTTTCTATATTATTTTCTTCGTTAATGAAATATAATACTTTCCATCTTATATATATATATATATCGTCACGTAGCAAAACATAGTAACACTCTAAGAAAAAGGTCAAATCGTGGTCAGTAAAACAAAAGGGTACATCCCAACTAAACAAACACCAATTCACGCATACATTAAAAGTAAAAATATTTTTTAATGTGTAGTTGTTTACTACACAATAAAAAGAAGAAAACCAAGCAATCATAAACAAGAAAAAAATAGCAAACCAATCACAAAACTACTCAAGAAAAATGTCAAACCTAAGTACCCGAGGTCAACACAACAAAAGGGCTCATCCAAACTAAACAGACACCTATTCACGCATACACTATAAAATAACAGTAAAAATAAATCAAACTACACAATAAAAAAGAAAAAAATAAAGAAAATCGACCAATCATAAACAAGAAGAAGAAGAATACTAACCGATTTCAAGTCTAAACGCACTATATCACACCATACTATATATAAACAAGATAAAACCGTTACTTAACGACAAACAGCCCTGACAAATGAAAGCATCATAACAGTGTCCTCACCAAACTTCGAAGTCAACATAATCTGCTTTATTAAAGAGATAAACTCTTTGTAACTAACTCTGCTTTATCAACACCAAGATATCGAGCACTTTACCATAAAAAACCTGCTTGCCAAAATATATTTTATCAGAAATAACCACTATTACAATTAAAGGATATATATATATATATATATATATATATATATATATATTCTTTACCTACCTATATACAAGTAATTGCATTTATTTGTCAATTCTCTTAAATACATGTGCATTGTTGGAGTAGAGGAGAGAGATCACACCGCCTAAGTTTAGAGTCTCGTTTGATGTTAAAAAACAAAAGCTCGTCTAAGCTTTAAGTTTGGCTGAGCTTAAGAGCGCAGATTGCCCACTTTAATTAACCTTGTGTCACATCTACCTTGATGAGAAGGTGGTAAATACAGAGCGACCGCACCTGATCAAACTCTCTATTTTTCGACTACCGAGCAGAGAGGGAGCCAGACGAGGCTCCGCTGAAGAGTAGAATATCGTCTGGGGTGAATAAACATAAGTCGGACCCAGCTTTGGAACTACGGGATATTTTTGACTGAGCTTAAGACCACGGACTCACTGCATTAATTGGCTTTGTGTTGCATTCACTTTAGGCATCCACCTTGGTGGGAATGTGGTCAGTACCGATTGATCATATTTGATCAAAACTCTCTCTTGGTCGGCACTCTGCTTTCGAGTGGAGAGAAATCCTAAACGAGGCTCCACCGAAGAGTAAAGTCTAGTCTGGGATGAAGAGACAAATTCGACCCATCCTTAAGCAGGATTCAGAAATAACTTTTGGCTTAGCTTAAGTACTCGGCATCCCCACTTTAATTGACCTTGTGTCGCATCCACTTTGGTTTGCGCCCTAGTAGGCGGTTGTAAATACCGAGTGATCATACTGATTAGTAGTCATCGTTCTCTGTCGTCCTCACAGTTAAGTGACATACGAGATACACGCTTGTGCGATCATGTCTGATTGTGTAGAAGATTATCCCGCAGTAGGTTGCCATTGCTTTTGTAGACTGGTTGCCGACCAAGGCTATAGAACCCAATCTGTCCTGCTATTTAACCCATAACTGGAAGGAAGAGATGGATTAATACCTTTCCCAAGGGTATTTGCGCGGAAGTGAATACAATGGATTTAACTGGAATTCGAACTCGGCTCCTCGGTTTCTCGTTTCTATCCACTGTATCACAACGCACATCCTTAGGAAATTTAAGAAATATATGATCAAGTTAGATAAATACAAAGAAAGAAATAAAGAAAGAAAGAAGAAAGAAAGAAAAATGGAGAACACAAGAAGCTAAATTAATACTCTATTTAATTAGCTAAATTAACAATTTCACAGAATATACGTTCCAAGCACAAATTATATATATATATATATATATATATATATATATATATATATATATATTGAATTAAAACATGTGCAAACAACATATTACTACGAAATTGTTTGTAGTAATTTGTCGTTTGCACATGTTCTAACGTAGTAAATAATAATAAATATTCATTGATCAATTTTTATATTGAGAACTGTTGTAAATTAATGTTTCGAACGTTGTAATTATTTTTTCATTCTTATTCATTTGGATAGATAGATAGATAGATAGATAGATAGATAGATAGATAGATAGATAGACCAAAATCCATCATTTTGCACTTAAGTATATAAATAGTGAAATGTAATTCTTCAGATTTATACTTGAATATACTCTGTAAAAATAGTTGTTCAGCTGTTGTCGTTTTTTTTTTTTGTTTTTTTTTTTGTTTTTGTTTTTTTCTTTTCTTTCATTTTATTTCCGAACGTTTTTCTCTCGTTGGAAATGTGAATAGAAGAAATTGAAAATGTACTAATGATAAGGTGATAGTCATTCTTCATAAACGGACAGAAACTTATATTCAGTTCAATCATTTAGATTCAGCTCTTTTATATGGACTTGCCTTTCGTGACAGTTAAAGTGAAAAACGCGCGTTTACGCTGAAAACATTCGTCTAAATAACGTACGGGAATAAAATCGCCATTTTTCATTGGATTTTTTTAGAAACAGTTGACATTCATGGAAATAACAAAAAAAAAAAAATAGACTTCACTTCCAAACCACATCTTTTCTGCAAGTAGTGGGAGACTGACTCAGATTTTTGCCTTATTCAAACTTTAACAGTCATTCTATCTGTCTATCGATCTATCTAGCTATCTAACTCTGATAATTGCTATCTATCTATCTATCTATCTATCTATCTATCTATCTATCTATCTATCTAAGTATGATAATTTCTATCTATCTATCTATCTATCTATCTATGATAATTTCTATCTAAGTATGATAATTTCTATCTATCTATCTATCTATCTATCTATCTATCTATCTATGATAATTTCTATCTATCTATCTATCTATCTATCTATCTATCTATCTATCTATCTATCTATGATAATTTCTATCTATCTATCTATCTATCTATGATAATTTCTATCTATCTACCTATCTAAGTATGATAATTTCTATCTATCTATCTATCTATCTATCTATCTATCTATCTTCTTTCTGTATATACAAGTGCATGTGTGTATACGTGCGTATATTTACAAAATTGTTGAATGTGTTTGGGCGTCTCTCTGTGGATTTACTTTGGAGAGAATTTGTTTGCTATTATTTACACTAAACTCGAGTCATTTTTTAAAGTGTTGTAATGTAAAAATAATTGTCCCTCTTTACGGGTTCCATTAATTTAGATTTATGGATATATATTGTTGCGGTTGAAAGGGCATAAGATATAAAATTTATAAATTTTATAACAACAAGCTGATGTTATAATAATTATATTTGATTTTTTTTCAATTTATTAAATATTATGACAACATTCTAAGCTGCAGAAATTCATATTTTTACAGTTTTCATTTCTATAGTAAATTATTTTATTATGGGTACTAAAAATAGCCTTAAAATTTTTAGAGATATCTGCACTAGTGAGATTATATTATTTGTTTTATTTTTCTGTGTATTCTAAAAATGAATATCATTCTATGAATATTTATTTTATTTTCTAAACACACTAACTCGCCACCCACTCTCTCCAACTCTCTCCCTATGTACATCCTAAGTCGGCTATCACCCTCCTTCTGATATTTCCTATACCCAATCCCTCTATGTAACCCCATGCGCTATAGTGGCAGTGGAATGCATTGATTGGGGTGACACGATTAAAAAAAAAACAAAAAAACTTTGGACTGCAAGGCATCTTTTGTAAAATGTTCGCTCCTTGGAAGCCATTTTGAACAAATCTTCATTAACTTTCAAAACTTGGCACTGAATAAGATATGAACGAATAGGATCTCACATTCTTATGCTTTAATAATTAAAACGAACATCATTGAAAAATTACAACAAACAACGAATACTATTTTCTCAGTATATTCCGTAACCGTATTTTCGACCAAAATGCATCTATAACTACTCAACGAATATTTTGGGAAAGATTAGTACATTTTATTTCTTTTTATTTATAGTAGTGCATTTTTTGTTCCAGTGAAACTGTGCTGTGGCATATTTTCAGAATAATTCAGTGACATGACCTGGATGGTAAATCTTGCTGGAAATTTAAATTTAAAAGCATACATACCATTATAAACAATTCTCTCACTATTTTAAGACTTTGTCTGTTTGTCTACCTGTGTGTCAGAATGGTTACATTATAATTGTCAGAAAAAAAAAAAAAAAAAAAAAAAAATATATATATATATATATATATATATATATATATATATATATATTAATACAGGTTTCATTGAATAATATAGACAAGTTTTGTCTATTTATTTTGTGTAAGACCCGTTCGTATGATCTGATTAGCTTGATAGTGTTGTCATGGATAGACGACAAGAAATCGTAATAATTGTTGATTTTTTTATCTGGTCTGAGCTTTCGGCTTACATAAGCCATTATCAAAGGATGAACATTTAATGTTCAGTGAACATAGAACATTTAAATTATTATTAACAGAGTGGAGTTATACACAGAAAATTAGACAGGTCCATTTTTTGTGTCACACAATATATATATATATAATCATAACCCAACACTATATATATATATATTTCCACATTCTAACCACGTCTATTGAACTTCACACTCTACCCATGTCTATTGAACGGGTGAAGAGTTTCATCCCTTGTTCCCTTTTTAGGATGTGGTTTCCGGCTTTCTCTTTTCAAATCTTTTCACTCTTTCTTTTTTTTTTTGTTTTCAATTGGAGTTGATAGACTAAACTATCGCCCGGTTCACACTCCACCCACGTCTATTGTACAGTTGAAGAGGCTCATCTCTTGTTTCCTGTTTAGGATGTGCTTTCCGGCTTTCTCTTTTCCAATCTTTTCACTCTTACGTAGCCCCCTGCACATCAGTGGCGTTACCGCCTTGCTTGGGGTGATATGATTAAAATAATATATATATATATATATATATATATATATATATATATATATATATAAAACAAAAGTTGCGATGTATAAATCCGTTGAATAGCCATTTCTACGAGGACATCCTCGCTTCTTCAGCAACGGCGTAACGAAAATTTTATTTATATTAATTCCTTATTTACGTAATTTACGTAAATAAAATTTTCTTTTCGTGATTGCTGAAGAAGCGAGGATTTCCTCGTAGAAATGACTATTCAACTGATTTAAACATCGAAATTTTGTTTTATTTTCATATTTGGCTCTGTAAATAGAATATAATATTTGCATCGAGCCCTCCACCTTGATCAATTTCAACATTAATGAACTTAATATTAGTTAGGATCGGGTTTTTGGGATTTACCGACCTGATTATCCTTTTGGATTAAAAATATAATATACATATATAAATTTTTATAATTTAACAAATTAGTCAAAAGTTATGAATGTTGAGAGTTATCTCTTTCAGCAAAAAAATTCTTTTTTTCAGGAGTATATTTATCTAATACTGCCATGATTTTCTTGTTTGCAGTTTTTTTTTTTTAATCATATCACCCAACCAAGGTGAAAACGCCTCTGATGCGCAGGGGCATACGTAAGAGTGAAAAGATTGGAAAAGTGAAAAACCGGAAACCACAACCTAAACAGAAAACAAGGGATGAGCCTCTTCACCTGTTCAATAGACGTGGGTGGAGTGTGAACCGGGTGACAGTTTAGTCTATCAACTCCAATTTAAAAAAAAATATATAAAATAAAAAAAAAAATGAAAAGATGGGAAAAAAGAAAAACCGGAAACCACAACCTAAACAGGAAACAAAGGATTTTATTTTTTAAAACAGATTTACGTTGATTTTAATTTTTTAGAATAATTAAAAACTGGTTTGCAATTAACAATTCTTAAGAAAATACAGTAATATTAAAAATTACCAGAGGTACGTAATTACCCAGAAACGCTTTTGTCTAGGAACGCAGATGTACTGGTACTTAGTTGCTTAATACACAGTTGCCCGCTACACAATTGTCTCTCCCCCATTTGTTAATTATGTCATGTATACAATCTATCTCTAATAAATATGTACCCGTGTGTGTTCGTGTGTGTTTTACAGACAATTCCAGGGCTACAAGGGAAAATAACTACAAAACGCGTTCATTCATGATTACGTTAAAATCACCATACCAAGTTTGACTTTAACATTCTCTCCTGAAGATGATCTTAGAAGAGATCAAAAGTATTTGCGTAGGAAAAACTACGACACACTTCTTAATGAATTTTAACTTAGCATCAAAGAACTGGATAGAATCATCATAAAAATGAATTGACATATATCTATATTATTTAATGAAACATGTTTGAATGAAGATATGCTGCCTGAATATATATGCAGGGTGCGATGAATAAATTGTCTCTAATATATATTTGAGTTAAGCGCATGCGCGTTGTTTGATTTTGAATTTATCTTTGAGAAAAAAAAAACACTATGATGCAAATGGCTCTACAAGAAATTTGGAAACGTCATGTTGTTTGTCATTCTGGCGGGAAGCAACGACGCAAACATTTCAGTGTGTTTGGGTGTCAATCTCAGGACAGTGCGGAGGGTTCAAAAAGAGTTGCATGATTCAGTTGAGGGCATGGCAGCTTGGAAAAATCACCCAGATTGCTCTAAAATGAAAGGAACTCCCGAATTTGTTAGTGAGTGCCTCAGGCTTACCTCAAGGAGTAGAGCTACCCTGGGTCATGAGAACAGCTTATGGAAAACTTACGTCTGTCAAAATGACTCTTCAAAATGCCACAAAAGCAGGAGAACCCATTAATGGCTGTCAGAAGAATTCTGTGACCATATCACCCTTTACATCTGGCCTCCTAAACCCCCACTCTGCAACCCCCTTGAGTGTTATGTGTGCAGAATATTATGGCCACATTCACCAATTAAAACAAGGATACCGTCCAAAATATTTTTACGCGATTCCAAAATGGTCAAGAAGCTTTGGTTGTAGCAAAGGGCGATTTTATTAAATAATTTTACTCTTTTGTATTTAGAAATATGTCTGGGTATTTTTGTAAAATATATCTAATAAATGGGATATCAGTGATAAATAAATACAATGTTTAATGAATTATTACTCCAATCTGAAGTTCGTAAATACCATCCCGGTCTTCAGAAGCATAATATATACAGACAGTTTATTAATTTATTTGCCCTTTTGGATTTCATTAATATCGAACGCTTTATGTAAAATATATGTGAACCTGAAAACAGTAATCATCAAGTAATTTTCAGATGGAAGTTTTTCAGGCAAAATTGGCAAATCCTCTCACTATATATATATTAGTCATCCACATGAAAGCCCATTTCGTTGTATCACAGATCATCAGTGTGGCTAGACATATCCACTTGCATCTGGCCGAGATCGAAACTCGACCAATTTGGTATCAGTCGAAGTCTCTACTCCCTAAGCCATCGGCGCATGGGATCGGAGAAAAGAAATTTTAACGTCTTGTATATAAGCAGTGTATACAGACGCCAGTCACCGAGAGAACTCAATTCATTTCTGAAGAGTCACGCATTATAGCCGAAATATATATATATATATATATATATATATATATATATATATATATATATATATATATATATAAGAAGTAGTAGGAGGATTTGAACAATTATTAAGTAAATCATCGAGCTTTATATTCGACCTCAACAGAATGCAGAAAGCACTGGACGACGGTTTCGTCCTATATTTGGGTCTCAGTGCGCATCAACTACCAGCAATCGAACCCAGACAGTTTTTGTTATTAAGCTGATGTTGTAACACCTGGTGACGAAGAGGTAACGAATTAAGCTCGATGAAGTGCGCCGCTCCTCGCGAATTCCGTGGTGGAACTAATCCAAGCTCCTTTGCCCATAGGATAGCGCCTCCCCAAGCCACGACTTCTCTAACCAAGCCGCTAAATCCATAGCGTGTTTCGTGTTTGAAGCACAGAGATATAATTCAAGAAATGGTAGGAGGATTTGAACAATTATTAAGTAAATCATATATATATATATGATATATAAACTGTGCGACGTTTTTCTTTGTGGTTGCTTAAAGAAGCAATTCTACTATACAAAACCAAGAATTCTGAAGAACTTGAAGGGCGAATACAAGAAGTTATGTCTTCTATACTTCAAGAGTTCCTGGTGAAATCAGTTGCCGCAATTCCTGGACGGCTCGAGATGCCAGGAGCCAAATCATGTGTCGATACCAATTTCTGATTAAAACCTCATGCCAAAAGCTTTCCACTTGTATTCGTTTCTGGTAAAAATTATAGTTAGTAAATAAATTATAAATATTTTAAATCTGTAGTTATTTTTCAATCACCCTATATATCACCCATTCACATTAAATATAGATATATCTAAACATTACTTTGGATTTTCACTCATTACACTTGATCCCTCCCATAATACATCTCTCTTTATCCCGCGGGAAGAAACGATGATTTCAAAATCACAGGAAGTGTCTCTTTATCCACCTATCATGCCAAACCTGACTCGGGACAGCGCACTTCCCTCCCAACATTTGTAGTGACATTGATTACTCAGAGAGAAGTATGATGGCCCACGGGTCATTGAATGAGGACAAATGACATTTTGTCTCCCTGTCTATCTTCCTATCACCTTGGCTAAACAGTACAGCGTGAATTTTAACGAACTAAAGAAAAGTTCAATGCTTGAACATTGTTTTTAAAATTGTTTAGAATATGAACAAAAGAAGGAAACTTGGGGAAACCTGATACATGATGTCAGAAATTGAAAAGAAAATATATTCACTCAGTGTAAACAAGCAAGGAGACAGGTTAACTTTAATTCAGTACTTGGAGCTTGATTATTTTATTTGTCAAATAT
>JBBBDQ010000266.1:14140000-14315000 GCA_037127315.1 Ascarosepion bandense
GTAAATATTACTAATCACTTCTGTACATACTAACCGTCTTTCCGCGGAATACAACTTATATTCTGATTCTGTTGTTGAGTTATTCATTTATACTGGGCGACATAAAACACTGATTTTTTTTTTGCTTTTATTTTTTCATTGTTATATTTTTTGCAGCATGTTTTATTTCATAGAACGCAAATATAATTAGTTAAATTTCTTCCGATGTATTCCCTGAACATTCTAATTAATAAAAAATCGCTATATATAAATTAATGGATTTTTAATCTGATATATTTTTATAACTTCAAGTGACATTTTTAGTGGACACATTTATTTAACTAGACGTTCTGTTTCATTTATATTCTATCGTCCAGCATCCTCGAAAAAGTTTATAAAACACAATGGACTCTCTGGCGGGATTCGAACATGCACCTTTTTTTCATAGAGAAGACCACAGACTGAACCACAGCTCTTTACCGCTGGGCCAGGAAAAGCTTCACCTCTTCTTTTTTGGTCTTCAAAGCACATACAATTTTCAAAATTTTCTTGAAAAACATATCTGCTCAGTTTAAATTTTCTAAATAATTAATAGATTTAATCGATACCAGTATTTGAGTCGACATCCGTTTTAATTTAATTTTAAAAGCTCGTTTAAAACTTAGTTTTAACGGCACATCCTCACCTCAGCGCAGTGTCAATAATCGCTACCGAAACTAATACAACTGACAATTTTTTGTGGTTGGCTGGAGTGTACGGACTCGGGTTCCTCACATTAAGTGTGACATTGTGTCGTATCCCGTCTCAGTGGGTAGAGATAGCTACATAATAAGACCGACATAAAATTTTTATCTGTCTCTCTTTTAACATGTTTCAGTTATGTCTCTGTCTCTGGGCAAAGTGCGAATCAGTTTGGGATTTGTACGTTTACAGCCGAGGAAAATAAATAGTGTGAGGTGCCTGACCTTGGAAACACAGTTGTCTGATGATGTGCACCCCTCCCCCATCATTGTAGTAGATATGGGAGATCGATAGTTGTAACTGAAGCCAGGGCAACCGGCAGTTGGGTTGGGTTGGGCAATTTTTTAGGTTGAGTATACATCCTCGCTTTTTCACATTAAACCTGGCCTTGTGTCACGTCCCGTCTCACTGGGGAGACATTGATAAGTACCAAGTCAGACATACAGAATAAACTCAGTTACTTGCTTTGTAAGTTATCTACTAACCACTTGACTCTAGCCCTTCCCCCACCCCGTATATCCTTCCCTTTCTTTCCCCCCTTGCAACTGTCATTACACCTGCATTTTCATCTTTCTATTACTTCTTTCTAATTGGATAGTAATCCTCTTCTCCCTCCTTTAATTAATTTTCTTTCAGTTATGTAGACCCCCGCACATCAGTGGCTTTTACGCCTTGCCCAGGGTGAAATGATTAAAAACAAAATATATATATATTTATTCAAATCAGTGGCGTTACCGCCTTGCTCAGGGTGATACAATATATATATATATATTTCTGATTTGCAGAAATATATATATATATATATATGCCGTATCACCCCGAGCAAGGCGGTAACGCCACTGATTTGCAGAAATGTATATATATATATATATGTAAAACAGAGAACATTTATTTAGACATACACAATAAATACAGTTTCCACAAAAACCTACTACTAATTCTCTACAATCTAATCTTGATAATCAACTGACCCAGAACTACGAAAACTCTTTGGTAGAAAATGCCGAAAAAATTAGCCTAGGAAATAATGTTCTACTTCCTAACTTATTTCTTGATTCGTTTCCGAAAGAAATTTTAATTTTTAACAACTTTCCCAACAGCAATCCATTTGGTCAAAAGACATACTACAGTCTTGTGCAAGTTAATTGAAACAACTGCTTTAGTTTCCTTTCTTTCAAAATACGGTCAATTTTAGATCCACTGAAGTAGCAGGGTGTAATCGATTTATATTTTTTCCTCAGATTAAGTCAACAGCAGTGGTGTGCAGCAATATGAATGTATTTCCGGGATGTGCGATGAATTTATTAAGCTTTTAAAAAATTATTTCGTCATCCCTGATAGCATCAAATTTTTATCACGCCCAGACACGATTGTCTCGACTGTCGATTATTAGTTCAACAGCCATCATCTGCGATGGGCGTTACTTCAAGGAAGCGTGCAAAAATTGTAACGCTGTATGAAAACAGTCTCAAGTCTTACAGAAAGATCACGGATATTGTTGGTGCCAGGCTTTCAACTATTCTTCGAATCATCAAGGCGAAGAAAAAAACTGGATCCATCATTCCAAAACGTAAAGGAAAATGCGGTCAAAAGAGAAACTCAATGCGAATAGACGACGTATACGGGATCAGGTTATGTGTGAAAGATCCTAGGAAGCTATTATTCGTTTTATTTCAATTAATTTGCTGAAAAGTGTAATATGCATTAAATATTATTAGTCTTATCAGCAATTCAGTTATCTTTTGAATTGCCATATATATATACATATATATATATATATATATATATTTATATATACTAGCAGTATAGCCCGGCGTTGCTCCGGTGTAATGAAAGCTTTAAAACTAATCCATGGTACTGGAGCTCAGACTCAGCCTAAAGAATACTTGTGTGAAGTTTGGTGAGAATCGGATAAAAATTGTGAATTTGTATACAGATAGATAAACAGACACACACAAACATCTTGCCCTTTATATGTATGTTCGATTTTCTGCACTAATGTAAGAAGTGCAACCTTGAAACTTCTGAATATTGTTTCTTATGTCTTTGTCTATGACTGTATCAAATTTGATTAAAATCGGACCACTCCTTCTATAAGGATTTTTTCGATTATCGATTTTCGATATTTATCGGGGGTACCTCGACACAAAACCTAGCTAAGAACACTCGCAGACACATATAGTATAACTGTGTAAATTTCCAAGAAAATTTTTGCCGTTTCGGAGTCTATAGGTAACGGACACACACACACACACACACACACACACACACACACACACACACACACACACACACACACACACAGTTCCATTTATAAATAAGTTTATTTATATATATATATATATATATATATATATATATACTTCGGACAGTGATATCTATCTGCTGACGAATAACATTCATATTTTGTATACATGTTCTGTCTGTCTAATACACTGATTCAAACTACTTTCTTCTTTTCGTGTTTTTTCCCTGGCCCTAACAGGCCACAGCAATATATATATATATATATATATATATATATATAATAATTTGAACGATATAATTATGTCTTGTATATCCTAGCAATAGGTTAAATAAAGATTGGTTGTTAATTAGTCCAAGAGAATATATTATTTAATTAAAAACCGTGGAAAATATAAAAATAGTCTTCTTGACAATTCTTCTCTCTGGATTATGATAATTTATATCGAAAGAATGAAGTTCATTTTATTTAAGTGTTTAATATTGTAATCTTGTTGAGCTAAACTTAATTTCTTATATAAAAGAAATACTCAACCACCTACACACACACACACTCACACACAAACACACACTTGTTTATATGTGTTTGATGCATGTATATATATATATATATATATATATATATATATATATATATATAATAATAATAATAATAATAATTATAACATTGATATGTTATAACATCACTGCAAAAGTAGCTATTTTGTTTCGACACTTTTTGTGTCTTTTCAAGTGATGTTGTTATTCCGAAATGAATGGCTTTAAAAGGTTAAGAACAAGCAAGACCTCTTTCATCAGGGAGGCATTATTGTATGTACAATGTGGACCAATCAGAGTAAAGCAACTTTTACTTTGGAGAATATGTGGGAAGACTTAAAATTAATCTTGGTGGGCATTGGTATTAAAATTTTATAAAATTAAGATCAGCATTATTAATTAACTATTATATCTACTATATTTTTGTTGCTAAAAAAAAAAAAACTATATATATATATATATATATATATATATTTTAACAATTTTGTACATTTAGAAAATTATTCATATTTTAGACGGAGGAGAGAAAAAGAACGCAGACATGAATAAACTTACAAACATTCACATATGGAGAAATATTCACAAACATTAGTGAGAAAAAACATATACATAGTAATACACCCATGTATATATGCATACACAAATTTCAAAATTTAGTCTTTATCGAGATGTCAATTTGTCTGTTAACTTTTAGGCAGACTAAATTGCTACATATTGGATACAGTCACGGCGGATTCATAAAATCACTGGCCTCATATGAATGGGGTCAGGATAGACATAATCATATTTCGATGCATGAACACATAAGCGGGAATAAATATATACTTACGCAAAAACATAAAACAAACTTAAATGCGTATGCATGTGCAAAACGTCATACATATATATATATAGAGAGAGAGAGAGAGTTCAATACTGTTCATATGAAGTTATGACTGTAAGCCTCGGTTGTTTAACTCGCGTGTGCGTGTGTCTCTGCGCATGTCAATGGTTGTATATATGTAAAATTATGTCTGTGTATGCGTAAGAGGCGTCATGACAAAAATACATATTCCCACCAAAGTCAATTCCACCTTCAACAAAAGTTCATCAATATACGTATCTCCGTATACATCCAGTATTTTGAAATAAAATTAAAACAGTTAGTTAGACGATCAAAAAAGCATGAAACTTAAGAAATCTATCTATCTATCTATCTATCTATCTATCTATCTATCTATCTATCTATCTATCTATCTGTCTGTCCATACATACGTACAGATATAAATATATATACACACTTACAAATATATACAGAAATATACATAAATATAAATACATACACAGAAATATACACAAATATATATATATATACATATATATACATATACATATATACACACACACATACAAATATATACGTATTACATATATATATATATATATATATATATATATATATATATATATAAACACATACATACACACACACATACGCAAACAAACATATATATAGAAACATGGACACTTTAACAAACATATATACATGTGCGGACATATACACAAATATACAGACATACACAAACATATGCATGTACACATATACACACACACATATATACACACACATATATACACACACATACACATACATATGTATATACATATATGATCGTATAATACGTTTTTAATTCATATTTGGAAATCACTTGTTTCTGATGAAGGACCGAGGGCGGTCAGAAATATAAAACAATAATAAAATATGTATATATACATACACACATATACACATATACACATATATACACACGTACACATATACATACACGCATATATACATATATATATATATATATATATATATACATTTTCAAATTCGAAATTTTTTTAAAAAAATTCCTTCCCATACACACATATACATATACACATATACATATATACATATACATATACACATATACATATACAAAAATATACAGACAAACATGTAAAGCCTACACACATATACAGATGAGTACAAATATCTACAAAATATATATATATATATATATATATATATATACATATATATATATATATATATATATATACAAATCAGTAATTAAAGCAAATCTCAATATGTCTACAAGCACAAAAGGACAAATGTGCACTTATACATACATACGCACAAAAATATATACATACATATATATACATACGCACACACATACACATATACTTATACACATACATACACATACATACATACATATACATACATGCATATACAAACACATACAAACACGTACATACATAAAAATATATATATATACATAGATACATAAACTAATATTTAAATATTAATTTGCCTATATCCGATGGGTACCTCCACCCGACCTAGACGCCCCAATAATAACCTCCCCAGATACACAATCAAGCACATATCAACACAACAAAAACTTACAAGCAAAGAATCCAATACCGAACGCCAACCCAAATAGCCATGAGGCACTCAGTCCGACATGTGCTTTGTAATTTTTTTGCGTCAAGCTTTTGCTTTCTTAACACATCTCTTGTCTCACTGAAATTCCACGATGCCAAAGCAACTATGAAGTGTCTCGAAAGTGAATGGATTGCACATTTTACCAACTTGTTCGTTGAACACTCTATTGCTGTTGACACAACCAAGGACAATTCACCACATAATGAGTTATGTCATCAAATGTGCATCCCACTCTTTCTTCAGAGTTAAGGCTCTTTATAAAACCGATCAACCCAGATTTGCTTGTACCCCAGTGGCATTAGTACGTTTTGGGGTGTACTGTATTGTTTCAGTTGTCTTCAACTGGTCACTTTGTACTGCGGATATGATTTTCTTCGTAAACAGTTGCACTTAACACAGAGTATCATTGTACATGGATTTCCTAGATTTGGCCTGGGCTTTTGTCAACGTAGATCGTGATGCCCTGTGAAGGATTCGTAAGAGGAATTTTGTTCTCCCAATTTAATCAACTTAGTGAAACAACTACTTTCTGAGGTAAACTGATTGCCAACCAAGGCTATAGAACCGTAGTAGGTTATCCGTTTTAGTGAAACGTAGTTGTAGTTTGAAACAGATTAACTGAATTTGGCCTCGTTAGTAAATAGCCCACTATAAGTTATAAAAGGGGTTATAAAACAAGAAAATCAAATTGAGTATAGAAACAACATTTTATATATGCATATAATATCAATTAAGGTTTTTTTTACAAATAAAATAATGTCCTTAGGATGGGTTCAAAGGACGTTAAAATGTTTACAGCAGTAAATGCTGAAAAGAGAGTTTGTTCGTATGTATGTGGGAGCGTTTGTCAGTTCGGAATGTCTTTGATGTCTCCGCTCCTTTGGTCGGGTAAGTAGCTCAGGGTACAGAGAAGAAGAAGCTGAGAGGGAAAGGTGAGGCGAGCATAGTGGATCGCTTGACGAGCTCAAGGGACATGCTAATTACTGCTCGTACTTTTTCAACTCTGGTGATGTTTTCTGTGTCGGCTTTTTATTTCGTCTTTGTGTGTCCCAGCAGGTCATTTGGGAATTCACACCTGTATTTAATTCTGGGCTTCACATTGGATGATAAATACAATTCGCGTAGGCTCGCGAAGAGGAATTTGATATTCATTAATTTTTAGTTTTTCTGCCGGAATATATGCGTGGAGCCGGGTGCGCAAAGACTAGTTTTGGTCATTTGCTTTCTGGACGCCTGAGGGCAAACATCCGGTCCCTCGCTTTGCTCGATATCACCACAAACCTAATCTGTTCTGCTATTCAACCCATAGCTAGAGAGAAAAGAGACTGATTATTACATTTGCCAAGTTGTATTGGCGCGAAAGTGAATGCAATGAATTCAATTGGAATTTGAAATCGGCTTTCCGATTTTTCGAACTCAGCAGATACTCACGGCACCACAACACAACTTAAAGAAATGATGGCAACCGACGATAGGAAAATTTGAGACATGATCGTTCAAGTGGGTATTATGTATAGTATTTAACTGACTGACTGAAATAGTTACATATTGATAAGAAAGTACGTTTTACATTCAATTGCTCACTTTCAGATGAGATTGCAGAGGGCATTGCGGTTAAGCAAAGTGACATTCTTGCACCAAAAATATTCTACTTTGCTCTTATCACATGCCTTCGAGGACTATGAGCCAAAAGACTCCTTGATATTTAGAAGATATGAAAGTGTGTCAAATCACAGAAAGTTCAACAAAAAATCCAAGAACGTTGAAGGACTGATAATATAACTGTTATGCTGAAACACACCTATTCCTCAGATAATGGACTCTCCCTCCTATATTAATAAGAGTTAACAGGAAGTTAACTCGAGCAGTTCTTGGAAAGCAGTTCTTGGAAAGTAGTAGTTGCCTCGCTGTAACTACCTTTATCACTGTCGGCTCTTTGCCTTCGGGTAGAGGGCGCTCTCTTCTTCCGAGCAGGGAGCAATAACCCAGTCGTGGTTCCGCCGAAGGGTAGAACCACGACTCGGTAAAAATAGACAGACATATTTTTGGCCCGGCTATATGGCTGGGAATTCCCACATTAAAATGACCATGTGTCACATCCGGGCTTGCGTGGGAAGCCTAGTAAATACAGCAGTTCTTGGAAAGCAGTTCTTGGAAAGTAGTAGTTGCCTCGCTGTAACTACCTTTATCACTGTCGGCTCTTTGCCTTCGGGTAGAGGGCGCTCTCTTCTTCCGAGCAGGGAGCAATAACCCAGTCGTGGTTCCGCCGAAGGGTAGAAGCACGACTGGGGAATAATAGTCAGACATTTTTTGGCCGGGCCATATAGCCCGGAAAGCCCAGTTATAAACTTACCATGTGTCACATATTGCCCTTACTGGGAGGGACAGCTAAATAATGCAGTTTTTGGAAAATTCATAAGAGTTCTAGAGAGTTCAGTAAAACTATTAGTTTATTTTAGTTTGGACATAGTTGGATTAAGGCAGTTGATATTAGTCAGCAGTTAAATACTAAGGAGTCAGCTTACAGGGGAAGATTACAAAGTTCCTAACATTTTGGTTGCATTAAGTCGATTAGCAACCGACATAGCGCGATTATAACCTTTAGTGCGAAAACTACTCAACAACAGTAACTTATAATGAATCACTTATCTGCCGCTTCTTATGTCGTTATGTAAACAAAACTTTATTCGTCCATCCACCAACTGCGCCCTACAAAAAGCCAAAATTGATTTGATAAAATAACAGGTTAGAATTTGTTGACACTTTCGTGTAACTTGGCAGTATTATATCACAAGTAGGTACTCAGCATTGTAAACCGCTTTCACACATTCAGAAGGCATGTTTGCATTTGGTAAATTGTAACAAAATATAGTTTTCCTAGAGAGAGATATTAACATTACGACTAAATTAAGTATACAGTTTTTGCTTTAATATCGCTGTTGTACACTTCCCAAACAGGGATAGCAAACCGGAGGCATATAAAATACCTTGAGTTGTTCCACCAAAATTACCAGAGATGTATCTCTAACATCTATGGGTATTCTTTGATTCCAAACTCTATAGTTCAACCGGTGTATTTAACGTGATAGGCCGTAAACCTTATTGAAAAGTAATTTTAAGTTAAAACTTAGAAGTAGTTTCTTTTCAGTTAGAGTACATAAGTTTTTCTTTGAACCGGTTCATAACCCTCCTCTTCATTTCAACAAGATTAGATGCCCATCCTTTGTTTCCTGTTTAAGAAGAGGTTCCTGGATCTCCCCCCCCCCTCTGATACTGAGGTTAACCGGTTGGCATTTTTTGTCTGCTGCTTCCGACTGGTAATTAATTAGGTGCCCTAACTCATGCATAGCGTCTACATCGCTATTTCTGATCAAGTTGTATCATATCAGGGTTATTTCAGTGCCATATACAGTAGGATACCCCGTGGCTACACTCTGATGCCTTCTGTGCCAGTTACCTTCTTGCGTATGTCGCAGTCAATGACAGTCTGCTAACAATACTTGAGACCTCTCCTTATCAAAATAAACCAATATGAGCATTCACAACCAAAGTCAAAACCTTCACTTCTAAAAACTTCACTTCTTCACTGAATGCAACAGAATTGAAACAATAACAATCCTCAGACAAGATTACTCATCTGAAATTGGCTGGAGACGTTGTGATAATTGAGGGATAAAAAGTAAAGTGTCCAGAACATACCTAGGTAGAGGTATAACGATTATTTGAACGCTAACCAGAGTGAATTACACCTGGACGTTCATCCCTGGGAAGAACTGACTTTAAAGTGTACAATGGGCTCACTTATAAAAAGCAATGCAATGCCTATGAATATGAATGCTTCGATTGAGCAGATTTCTTGTTGAGACAGGAGGTGTCATCTGGTTGTATCTTAGAAGAGCAGTTTTTAACAACGAGACTAAACACTTTGGTCAAAGGGATATCACACTGATATTGTGGAATGACTCCCGCTATACCTGGGGGCAGTAAGCTATTCTGCTGGTAGGAGGTTTCTAGGTGTAGATGGAGTGGAAAGCGATATTAACGGAAACCACATCATGATCAGTGTTCCCAAAAAGGAAGAGCTGCAAGGCATGGCAAGAGTCAGGAACAGAAGTGAAGTTTTTAGAAGTGAAGGTTTTGACTTTGGTTGTGAATGCTCATGTTGGTTTATTTTGATAAGGAGGTCTCAAGTATTGTTAGCAGACTGTCATTGACTGCGACATACGCAGGAAGGTAACTGGCACAGAAGGCATCAGAGTGTAGCCACGGGGTATCCTACTGTATATGGCACTGAAATAACCCTGATATGATACAACTTGATCAGAAATAGCGATGTAGACGCTATGCATAAGTTAGGGCACCTAATTAATTACCAGTCGGAAGCAGCAGACAAAAAATGCCAACCGGTTAACCTCAGTATCAGAGGGGTGGGGAAGATCCAGGAACCCCTTCTTAAACATGAAACAAAGGATGGGCATCTAATCTTGTTGAAATGAAGAGGAGGGTTATGAATCGGTTCAAAGAAAAACTTATGTACTGTAACTGAAAAGAAACTACTTCTAAGTTTTAACTTAAAATTACTTTTCAATAAGGTTTACGGCCTATCACGTTATATACACCGGTTCTCGCTCGATCACCGAATATAAGCAACGTTGAGCCTGGTCATAATTAGATGGGTGACTGCTTGGGAATACCAGGTGCTGTAAGCGTTTAGTGATGGATGTGCGTTGTGGTGCAGTTGATATCGGCTCGGAAAGAGAAATCGGTGAGCCGAGTTCGAATTCCAATTGAATAACCTGCATTCACTTAAGCACTGGTACCCTTGGGAAAGGTATTAATCCGTCCCTTCCTTCCAGTTATGGGTTAAATAACAGGGTAGAACTTGGGGACCCTGCCCTTAAAAACAAATTCCAATGAATCCTGATACTCGAAAAGAAAAATGTATTACTAGACACAAAACTTATATAAAAAACAATAAATTGTTGAAAGAAAAAGGTATTAGCATCAATAAATAAATAAAAATTAGTTGGCAATAAATGAGCCGCCGAGGTTGATATGCCATAAAAACAAAAACAACCCACCAACAATTTTTCAATAAATTGGCAACGCATGTTAGCGTCTGAATGACAGTATAGAGAACAAGTTTCTGCGAATATCAGCGTGATACACGCTTGGGCGATCATGTCTCGAAAGAGACATGACTGACTGGGCAGAAGATTATCCCGCAGTAGGTTGCCATTGCTTTCTGTGCGGTAGACTGGTTGTCAGCCAAGGCTATAGAACCCAATCTGTCCTGTTATTTAACCCATAACTGGAAGGAAGAGACAGATTAATACCTTTCCTAAGGATATTTGCGCGTAAGTGATTGCGATGAATTCAGCTGGAATTCGATCTCGGCTTCCCGATTTCTCGTTCCGAGCCGATATCCACTGCACCATGACGCATGAAAAGATCAGTCCTCCCAAGAAACGGGGTGAGGTTGGGATGGGTTGGCCTGTGAGAGCAGTGTTTGAGAGCAAATCAGGCTGAACCGCTACTCATCTAGATACCCCAGGGCTTCGTCCTTGGTCCTACGCGTTTTTAAGTTACATTACCGACTTTTCTGATGATATCAACTCTCATCTTAGCATTCATGCTGATGGCACAATCAGTTACTCCTGTCTCGATAGTATGACTGATCAAAATGGCAGCTGATGTCCGAACGACATCAAGACAGTTGTTAAGTGGGGAAAACGATGAGTTGTCACTTTTAACGCTACCAAAACTAAACGTTTCTCATGTGAATGACATTTTTTTTTTCTTTAATCATATCACCCCGAGCAAGGCGGTAACACCACTGATGTGCAGGGGGCTACATAGGATTGAAAAGATTGGAAAAGAGAAAACCTTAAACCGCATCCTAAACAGGAAACAAGGGATGAGCCTCTTCATCTCTTCAATAGACGTGGGTGGAGTGTGAACCGGGCGATAGTTTAGTCTATCTACTCCAATTGAAAAAAAAAGTGAGAAGATTGGAAAAGAGAAAACCGGAAACCGCATCCTAAACAGGAAACAAGGGATGAGCCTCTTCACCTGTTCAATATACGTGGGTGGAGTGTGAACCGGGCGATAGTTTAGTCTATCTACTCCATTTGAAAAAAAAAGTGAGAAGATTCGAAAAGAGAAAACCGGAAACCGCATCCTAAACAGGAAACAAGGGATGAGCCTCTTCACTTGTTCAATAGACCTCTCCCAATCATCGATCTGCATGACTGATGCTTACCTCCAATAAAGTTATTCGTTGCGCCTTCTCAGCTGTCATGCAATCGAAACACTATACAGAATCCATTGCTAGATCATCTATTAAGAAAGCTGGTTCACTGTGTCGAGTAAGACAAATTTTCTCTTCATAATCTATTTTACATATTTATAAGTCTACAATTCGTCCATGATTAGAAAAATTTGCCACATATGCTACGCTTCCACAGCTAATTACCTTCAGCTCCTTGATAAAATCCAAAGAAGCCTCAGTAATATTATTAATCCTGATCTGGCAGTTTGGTTTTAGTCATTTACCCACCGCCGTTAGTGTGCCTTTCTCTGCCATTTTTATAAACACTTTCATGGTAATTGTTCTTATGAGCTTTTCGCTTTTGTTCCTAGACTTTATGAATTTAGCGCAGTGCTAGACTGGTGTCGCGATATCAACAAATAAGTTAAGCTGGATATACTTAACGTAAGTTCTATGCTATCAGTTTCTTTTCTCGCACTTTTTATTGTGGAATTCCCTTCAAACTCCATGCTTTCGCACCAACTTTAAGCTGCAAATCATTAAATACAATTTCAATCGCTATCTTTTGTCTTTCTAGTAAATCCTTTCCTTTCTGCTCATTATTAATGTTAACCGTTTCTAGCTCTCCCAAACTCTGTATCCACTTGCGTCTTAGGGGCTTTACTGTCTGCTTGGCGTAATAGCAATATAAAACAACATGGCTTCAGTAAAGCTGGTCATAATTAGTGGAGTTTTAAAATAAACCAGCGTCTGTATTATCACCTCAGGGCTAAAAAATAAATAAATAAAATCTGTCACATGTTATTTTTCAGGGCAAAACAGGCACATTGTCCTGTGCAATTGATTCCCCACAAACTTGCTATAAAAATTTAAATTTACTTCACAGTCAATAAAAACGGAAAATCTTAAGAATTCAAACAATTGTTGTTTTTTTTGTTTTTTTTGCTTTCACCCCTGGGGGATTAATTTCTTTTAAAAATATCTTTTAAATTCAAAAGGAATTAGGAATTGTTTTTTTTTTTTTTTTTTTTTGCTTTCCTTTTTTGTCTTAACACACAGACACAAACATATATATATATATATATATATATATATATATATATATATATATATATTCGTATCTGATCTCTTGTGCTAAATGAAATAATTTGTTCCAGGTCAATACAGAATCAAGGACACTAAAGACCTTTTCTTTACGAAATCTATTGCAGCGCAAAAATTCTCCATTTAAAATAATTTTGTTTTTCTTTTATATCTGACGTTTTTGTTATAATTTTCTCAAGCATTTTTCTACAAAAACCGATGCTCTTTTCGTTTTTTTTAAATTTGACATCAATTGGCTCAAAATGACGAATACATCTTAACGTCTAACAAATTCACAAGCGACGCCAGATAATACGACATTCTTTATGAACGTCAGTTTTCGTTTACAAAATTTTATTTTTCATTCATTTATTTTTTTGATAATGTAAATTCAGCTCTGTCCATTTATTCATTCATTCATTTATTTATTTATTTTTTGTTTGTAATTTATCCCTGGGGGTCTTTTCTATAATCACTCTTCTAGAGTGAATATCCAAGACTATCCGAGTAAAAAGAACCTGAGAAAAAAAAATAATAATACGAAAAATTACGCCTTTTTGATGAATAACAATTTAAATCTGAAATTAAAATTTAAAAGCTAATACGGTAATTAGTGTGGCGATTATTATTGCTATCAATGCTGTCTCCAATCAGTTATTTTAAAATGATTGAAAAAGTACAGAACTGGGAAAAAAAAACTTCATCGCCAGCGATAACGCCACCGCCATCACCAAATGTGGGGAAAACCGATATTTTAAAACTAACTTTAAAAAGATGGCAAGAAAAAAATATTGAGGAAGGATTCTGGAATGCTGTAAAATGGAAATTTTCTGAGACTTCTGCAAAATTACATTTAGTATTGATTAAGAGGAAGAGAAATTGGGGAAGAATAGAAAAAATATCGGAGAAAAAAGCGAATAAGGAAAAGAAGAGGAATATTATTTTATAAAAATGTTATCATTCCAAGCAAGGCAACAAAGCCACTAAAACACAAGGGTTACAGGGTGTGAAATAATTAAAAACTGGAGCATTAATAGTGAAAAGAAAAAAGAAAGAGTAATCAAGGGAACCATAGATAACGAGCAATATTGCATTTCAAGTTTTGCTCACTAAATGTTGCTAGAAAGCATGGGATCAGAAAGGAGTTCCACAAAACGTGCGAGAAATGAAACTGTTAGCATAAAACTTACGGTTATATTTAGTTCAGTCAGTCAAGTGCCATACAGGCTTTGGGCGAAAAAAGACTAATCGGGCAGGAGATTATTCCACAGTAGGTTGTCATTGCTTTCTGCGACAGACTGGTTGCCAGCCAAGGCTATAGAATCTAATTTGTTCTATTATTTAACCCATAACTGGAGAGAAGAGACGGATTAATACCTTTCCCAAGAGTATTTCTGCGTAAGTGAATGCAACAAATTAACTGGAATTCGAACTCTGCTCCCCGATTTTTCATTCCGAGTCGATATCCACTGCACCATAATGCACGTAGCTAACTGTAAATTGATGTGATCTCGACGCAAGTATAGCATTGCGCTAAATTTATAAAGACATGGCACCATAGCGAAATGCTAATCTGAACAATTACCATGAAAGAACTTATGAACAGGCAGAGAGAGGAAACCTTACGGCAGTGGGTAAGTCATTGAAGCTGAGCCGCCAGGTCAATATTCATAATGTTGCTGATTCTTTTCGTTCAATTTAATAGCAGGGGAAACGTATCATAGATGGAAGAAATATTCTAAGCATGGACGAATGGTAGACTTATAGATATATAAGACAGATTCGAGAAATCGGGGAGACGAGTTCGAATTCCAGTTGAATTCAGTGCATTCATTGACGCGCAATTACCCTTGGGAAAGGTATTAATCCGTCTCTTCCATCCAGTTATGGGTTAAATAACAGGACAGATTGGGTTCTATAGCTTTGGCTGGCATCCAGTCTACCGCAGAAAGCAATGGCAACCTACAGCGGGATAATTTTCCGCCCAGTCAGTCATGTCTCTTTTGAGACATGATCAGCCAAAGCGTGTATCACGTAAGGCACTTAACTGACTGAAGACAGATTTTGTAGAGAAAAATTGTCTCACACGGCACAGTGAATCGACTTTCTTAACAGCTGATCTAATAATGGATTTCATATAGTTATTCCAATTCATGTCAGCTGAGAATTTTAGGCGCAATAAATTATTTTCCTGGTGGTTAAAACCAACCATAAAGATGGAATCGTCAGAGGGTGCACTCAGTCGAATAACTGAGAGAAGTTTAGTCTCGGAGGCATTTTGCCCCAGTTAACGATGGTAATGATATTTTGAACATCATTTGCCATTATTTTGTTTTTAATTGTTTTACCCCAAGCAAGGCGGTAACGCCACTGATGTGCAGGGGCTACGTAAGCAAAAAAGGGTTAGATAAGAAGAGAGTAAAGAGAAGGCCGTACCAGTTACAGGGGGTGTCAGAGAAAGGAGCAAGAGAAGGATAGGAATACAGGTGTGATGACAGTTGCAAAGGTAGAGAGAAAAGAAAATATATACAGAGTGATGTAGAAATAACTGGACTCAAGTTGTTGAGAGATGGGTATTGACATTGAATTTAGATTCTTGTAGCCGTCAGGAAAGCAAGGATATGGAAGAGAGTTCCACAAGGCGTGAAGTGCGAGAAAAGGGTCGAATTGTCGGCTGAATTTGGTTGATCTAACTGCGAATGGGTGGGACCCAGTTGCCAATCTGGTTGCACTAGTAAACACATGTGATAGGGGCACCAGTGACTTAAGATCGACGGAGCAGAAGCCATAAAAATATTTACAGAACAGACAGATGGAAGCCACATGTCGTCGGTGGAAAGTGACTGGAATCGAGCCGCCATGTCGGTACCTATCACATTACTGATTCTCCTTTGGAGCCTGTCGAGAACACTGAGATGAACAGTGAGGGCGCCTGACCATATATGACAGTATTCCATAGAACTGAAAGAAAAATGAGAACTAATGAAAAGAGGTAAAGAAGAAAAGTATAATGATTTAAATTAAAACGTATGTCATAGATGATAAAAAGAACTTCGAGACCCAAAAGCAAACAGGAAAAGAAAAAAAATGCGAAAGAAGTAAATAAACAAAAAGAACCAAAGACGGGAAAATATATAAATAAAAAACAAAAATAAGACAGGGAAAATCAATAATTCTGACGTGTTTTGCATAATGAATTAGAATTTATGCAAATGTTCACAAATGCTTCATTGCTTGCTGTCAAATAGTTAAGGATTAAAATATCCGTATAAACATCGTGCCTTTCCTTGTCCACATATTAACAAAAGGCCGTTACTAAAGGAAATAGTAATTTCTATGGGAACCAGCTGCGGCTTTCAGTCTCGTTGAAGATTCATTCTTGTATATGATTTCACTTTAGTTAATCTATCTATCTATCTATCTATCTATCTATCTATCTATCTATCTATCTATCTATCTATCTCTGTTCGTCTCTATGTAAGTGCTTATCTCTCGCAGTCTATATTTCTATCTATCTATCTATCTATCTATCTATCTATCTATCTATCTATCTATCTCTGCTCATCTTTATGCAAGCGTCTATCTCTCTCAGTCTATTCATATCTATCTATCTATCTATCTATCTATCTATCTATCTATGCTCATCTTTATGCAAGTGTCTATATCTCTCTCAGTCTATCCATATCTATCTATCTATCTATCTATCTATCTATCTATCTATCTCTGCACATCTTTATGCAAGTGTCTATCTCTCTCAGTCTATACATATCTATCTATCTATCTATCTATCTATCTATCTATCTATCTATCTATCTATCTAATAATTCAATGTACTCATAGTAACTGATTTATCACAACGATTTTAAATCATTAGTTTTTGCGCAGTACAAGGAAATTACCATTTTCTCAGGCTTTTAGCGATGGAGCGTGTGTACCTGTTTCACCTGATGATTGGTGAGATCAAATAGACTTTCCAGACCAGGTGCCTCATGTACAAGAAATCATTTACCATGACTTAAGAAAACATAAGGTCTAGTCTGCTTTTAGAAATTCTTCTTCTTCTATGTGCCCTGTCCCTTCAGGACGTAGGCGATCATGGCTCTCCACGTCTCTCTATGCCTTGTGGCTCTTAGTATGTTTGCTCCTGTTGCTCCTGGCAACCCACGTTCCGTCATCCACCTGATCAGACCCTGCAAATATGTTATCCGCTGCCTTCCTCTGTCTCTCCTTCCTTCTATCTGACCAGTCAGTATCAGGTTCTCCAGGCTCTCTTTCCTCATTGCATGTCCCAGGAACTTCAGTTGTCTCTTCCTGATGCTCAGCATCAGTTTCCTTTTTGTTGCCATTCTTTCCAACACCTCATAGTTGCTTGCATGCTCAGTCCACGATATCCGTAGCATCCTTTTTTAGAACCACATTTCGGCCGCTTCCAGTTTTGTCCTCATTTTCGATGATATTGTCCAGCATTCACTGCTGTATTGAAGAACTGACATCACGTAGCAGTCTAGCACTCTTTTCTTTGTTTCTACTGAGATTTTCCCGTGTGTTAGTATTTTGCTCCTCTTCTGGAACGCGTCCTTTGCCATGCCAATTCGACTTCGGATCTCCGTGTTGCACTTTCCATCTTCTGTTAGAACACTTCCTAGATACTTAAATTTTTGTACTTGCTTGATTCTGTTATCCCCCACCTGTATTTGGCATTTTGGGTTGTATCTTTTGCTGATGACCATGCACTCAGTTTTCTTAAAGTTTATTTGTAGTCCCTTCTTGTCACTCTCCACTGCTACTTTCTGTATGAGGTCTTGTAGTTTCCTTTCCGTGTCCGCAATCAGCACTGTATCGTCCGTATACCTTATGTTGTTCAGGTAGTGACCTCCAATAACAAATCCTAGCGTGTCATCTAGGGTCCTCAAATTATTCTCGCTGTATAGATTGAACAAATTCGGTGAAAAGACACATCCTTGTCTTACGCCTTTTTCTATCTTTGTGTATCTAATGAGGTCGTTACCTGTCCGTATGCAGGCCGTTTGCTGCCAGTAGAGATTCTTGATTATTCTTATGTCTTTCCCGAAAATGTCGAGGCTGCCTAGCATCTCCATCAATTCTTTGTGTCGTATTTTGTCGAATGCTTTCGCGTAGTCAATGAAGCATAGGTACACGTCTTTCTTCATTTGTAATGCCCTTTCAGAGAGCATCCTAATCATGAATATGGCGTTCTTTGTTCCAGTGTCTTTGACGAACCCGCACTGTTCTTGCCCTATCTCTGGCCTGATTCTGCTTCTCGCTCTATTCATCAGGATTCTGACAATCAGTTTTGTAATGTGACTCATTAAGCTGATAGTTCTGTGTAGTTCGCACTCGTTTGCACCAAGTTTCTTCGACAGCGCTATAAATATCGACTTGCATAGGTCGTCTGGTATTATTCCGCTGCTATAAATTTCGTTTATTATGTCGGTAATCTTTTCTATGCCATATTCTTCTAATGCTGTCAGCAGCTCTATCACTATGCCATCTGGACCAGGTGCTTTGTTTCTGTTCATTTTGGCCATTGCAGCTTCCACTTCGGATTTTAGTATTTCCGGTCCATCCATCTCCTTGTGCATTCTCGGTTGTTCTCTCTTGTCGCAAAAGCGATCCTTTATATATTCTTCCCATCGCTGGAGTATTTCCTCTTTCTCTAATATGATTGTTCCTTCCTTGGATTTTATGCATCCTGTTGAGGAGCAGGTTTTTTGTCCTGTCATTTCTCTTATCTCTTTATGAATCTCTGCTTTATTGTTCCTGCTCAGTCTCTCTACTTCTGCGCATTTGCTGTTGAGCCATTCCTCTTTGGCTTGTCTGCCTTTGTTCCTCATCTCCCTGTGAAGTTTTTTGTACTCTGCTCCGTGTCTAGGCGTTATTTTTTGTCTCCTTTGCATCATGTGGAGGATCTCTTCGGTCATCCACTCGTTTTTTTCTGCGTCTGATTTCCTTTGGGACTATGTTGTTCGCTGAGGTCACCATCGCTTCTTTTAATGAATCCCATTTTGAGTACACTTTTCCAATTTGTTCTTCATATTTCTTTCTCACGCTGTTATTGTATTCTTTCTGCAGGGTGAGATCGTCCTCTAGCGTATCGTATTGCAGCCTTGGTGATGTGCTGGGCTTCTTCAGTCTTCGGAGTTTCACTTTTAGTTTGTAGATGACTGGGACGTGGTCACTTCCGCAATCGGCACCTGGGTATGTTTTACATTGGACTACTGAATTCCTGAATCTCTTGTTTATAGTTATATAATCTATTTGGTTCTTCGTGTCGCCTCCTGGACTTCTCCATGTCCATAAACGTCGTGGGTGTTCTTGGAACCAGGTGTTAGTAATAACCTGGTCATTGGCTGAGCACTATTGGATCCATTTTTCTCCTCTTTCATTGCGCTTTCCTAGTCCGAAGTTGCCGTTCGTGTCTCCTTCTCTATCTTTACCTACCTTTGCATTTAAGTCCCCCATTATTATCCTAAGTTCTTGGCTTTTGCACTGAGCCTTGGCACTGTCCAGTATTGAATAGAAAGATTCTATTTCGTCCTCCGAGCTTTGAGTAACATTTCCTCCATCATTAAGAAATAAGAATGGGGACATGGGAGGCTAGCTGGTAGGATTTGTCAAAATAGAATTTGGGTTGTACCGTGCTATAATCTCCATATGATTTACTAAATGATCTGAGAATGTTCTTTGATAGATTATTAATATATAGCAGAAATTAGAGTAGGGCCTATGCAATAGCATTCAGGGGAAACTACGATGAATTTATGGACTTTAGAAGGCCGCCTTTAATAACAATCTCTCCGAACCTGTTTGATAGGAATGACTTGATAATCAAGAAGACTCTTCAAGACATGCTGTAGATGGTGTATTATTGAAACTCCCTATATTACACGTTGTTAAAATTATTTGAATTATCGAAGACGATTGCTCAATAGATCAAACCCTTGCTTGATTTGATGCGTAATGACAGGAATGGGTCTAGAGGAACGAAATCATGACTGTTTTTCGATCAGCTCATAGTTTCTATCAAAGTGAGTGACAAGCAACTTGTTCATGATAAGCTTAAACTTTTTATCCACTGTACCACAACGCACAGGATGTGCGTTGTGGTACAGTGGATATCGGCTCGGAACGAGAAACCGGGAAGCCGAGTTCGAATTCCAGTTGAATCCATTTTATTCACTTCCGCGCAAAATCCGTTGGGAAAGGTATTAATCCGTCTCTTCCTTCCAGTTATGGGTTAAATAGCAGGACAGACTGGGTTCTATAGCCTTGATCGGCAACCAGTCTACCGCAGAAAGCAATGACAACCCACTGCGGGATAATCTTCTGTCCAGTCAGTCAGGTCTCTTTCGAGACATGATCGCCCAAGCGTGTATCACGTATGGCACTTAACTGACTGACTGTTGGGGTGATATTGCGAAAGGGAAGACCGCTCACCTGCTTTCTTGAAAACTGGTCATAAAGAGAACACTACATAGATTCAGGGTATATTTTTTATCGGTTAAACAATATTGCCAATATTAAGGATACTTCTTGCTTAAAGTTTTTAAGAATATCTACAGGAATTTTATCCATACCTTTCATAGAATCAATTATTTATTTATTTATTTATTTTTTTTTTTTGTAAATCTAGAATTTTCGGCGTCATTTTGTTTTAACATTACTTTGTACTGGTGGTGCAGAGCGGCTCTTCTTTTTTTCCAGGGCTCTTTTTCACCGACATCTGGCAGTTTGAAAACAGAAAGTGTTGTGCTACGCTGCTTTCTTTTTTGTTTGTATGGCACATCAACCTCGGTGGGTCATTTATTGCCAAGTAAATTTTTATTTATTTATTGCTGGTAATACCTTTTTCTTTCAACAAATTATTGTTGTTTTATATAAGCTTTGTGTCTAGTAATATTTCTTTTTTTTCGAGTATCAAGATTAATTGGGATTTATTTTTAAGGGTAGTGGGCCCAAGTCCTACACTTGTAATTAAAGCCATAACTGGAGGGAAGGGACGGATTAATACCTTTCCCAAGGGTACCAGTGCTCAAGTGAATGCAGGGTATTCAACTGGAATTCGAACTCGGCTCACCGATTTCTCATTCCGAGCCGATATCCACTGCACCACAACGCACATCCGTCACTAAACGCTTACAGCACCTGGTATTCACAACCGGTCACCCATCTAAGTACTGACCAAGCTCAACTTAGGTGATCGAGCGAGAACCGGCGTATTCGACGTGATAGGCCGTAAGTCACGCTGCTTGGTCTGATGAACATGGTATTAGTTGTTACTGTAAACTTTGACCGTAGTGCTTTCTGACATTCCAAAGTGACCATTCGTCATTTGTTTTTTGTTTTTTTTGTTTTTGTTGGGGTCAATGAATCCATTTGACTGTTCAAAACACAGTATTCCTGAATAACATCGAGGAGCTTGGGTAATAGAAGATCAGCAGCTGTCCTTCTCAGCTTATATAGCGTAGATTTCAATGATTTTTCTTTGTGCAGTTACGCAACTGGTTTTTAATTTCAGTGTACTCAAGGTAATACTCTATAAAGATTCAAACTAAACTTTTTCAGTCTTTGCATTTTTTTAAACACACTTTAGCACACATCCCCTTTTAGAGAACGACACTTCAAACAATGCTAGCTGTTTATCTTTTATTACAACAGTCTCCGTAATTTGGAGTCTTTCTTTGCATTGTAACTTGTATAAAATTTTCGTATTTTTAGCTGAAGTTAGTATACTGTTAATATCATTTTGTCTATTTGTCATATGTTCATCTGTATATGCTCGAATTGTACTAAATTCTGACAAATAACAATTTGATATATGAGACCTAACCCTAACCCTGGGACATCAGAAGAAACCTTGGATTTTGCATAGATGATGACATTGACCGGTGAGTGGCCTGAGGTGTCCAAGAAAAATAGCGCTGCAGGTGAATATTGGTCATGACAGGATGCGAGGAAGAGGTTAAAAAGGTCAGCAAAATACCCAGCTATTTCGGGAAAACGAGTTGACCTATCCTACCATCTGAGTCAGCGCATGCGCAATAGTGAAGTCAGAGCAGTGTTACCTTTCCTATTTTAGAGTGCAAAAACCAGTCCGTATGATTTAATATAATATGATTAATATGATTAAATATAATATGATTAATATGATTTAATAATATATACACTACCGGCCATAATTATTAGTCCACGCCAGTGTTTAAGAAATATGATGTATTTCATATTATTTTTTAGTATTTATTTCCAAGTGAATAATTGTAAATGAAAATAGAATGTTTTTTTGTTAATACTGCACAATAACATGTGCATCAAATGAATTTATAAATATTTAATAATTACCTACATTGCATGAGCATCAATGAAAAAATGGAGAACATTTAGGGCGATTCGAACGAGTTTATTTGCTTCCTTTCCTTGTGAAACTCTGCAAAGTAATAATAACAAAAGAACTATTCTATTTCCACTTGCCAATAAATACTAAAAATACTATGAAATACATAATTTCTTTAAAAAAATGGGGTGGCCCACTAATTATGGCCGGTAGTGTATATATATATATATAAATGCACTCATTACGATTGAGCTCTCTGGAGAAGAAAATTTTAAAAATAGTTTCCACTTCTGCTATATGTGTGACTCTTCAGAAATGAATTAAGTTCTTTCGGTGACTGGCGTGTGTATACACTGCTTGTAGACAACACGTTAAAATTTCCATTCTCTGATTCCATGCGCCTATCGCTTAGGGAGTAGCGACTCTGACTGACACCAAATCGGTCGAGTTTCAATCCCGACAAGTGGATGTATCTAGCCACACTGATGAGTTTTGATATAGTGAAAGAGGCTTGTATGTGGATGACAAATATGTGTGTGTGTTAGGACTTTGAATAAGTTCCCACTGTTTTTGACAGATGCCGTTCCTAGACTGCGTGCATGTAGTTTCAAAACTTAACGAATCTGTAAGTATTATAAGAAAGCTTGAAATTCAGTGTATATTATTTTGCCGAATTGCGAACAACATGGTTTTTCATAAAGTTAAATATGTCAGATTTCCTACCAAAGAGAGTGTATGTGCGGTGAATTTTACTCTATTAATTTATTCAAAAGTAATCTTCAGCTCATCCACACAGAATTCTCGTTGAGACTTACGGAGATCATGCTCTGTCGGAGAGTACATGCAGATATTGGTTAAGAGGCTTCAAAAATAATGATTTTGTCTCTGAAAATAAAGAGCGCTCTGGTGCATCGAAAAATTTTGAAGACGAAGAATTAGAGGCATTAATTCATTAAGACTTGTACAATGCGCAAACTGAACTTGCAGAATCAATATGAGTTGATTATACCACAGTCTCAAAACGTTTGAAATCATTAGGAATGATTCAAATGCAAGGATATTGGGTGCCGTACGGGTTGAAACACGTACGGCACCCAATATCCTAGAGATGTCAAACGGCGTCTTGTCCCGTGTAAACAGCTGTATCAACGGCAGAAATGTTGCATTGTATCTAGTCCGGCGATTAAAAGGGGATACACTACGATAACTCTAAGTGTAGTAGATCGTGGAGTAAGACGGACTATCCATCTACATTGACGACAAAGACGAATATCAGTCAGTCAGTTAAGTGCCATACGTGATACACGCTTGGGCGATCATGTCTCGAAAGAGACATGCCTGACTGGGTAAAAGATTATCCCGCAGTAAGTTGCCATTGCTTTATGCGGTAGACTGGTTGCCGACCAAGGCTATAGAACCCAATCTGTCCTGTTATTTAACCCATAACTGGAAGGATTAGACGGATTAATACCTTTCCCAAGGGTATTTGTGCGTAAGTAAATGCAATGAATTCAGTTAGAATTCGAACTCGGCTCCCAGATTTCTCGTTCCGAGCCGATATCCAATGCACAACGACGCACATACATGGCTCGAATTTTCTGCTTTGCGTTTGGTGGGACCAGTTGGATGTAGTTTATTATGGGTTTCTCAAACCGATCGAAACTATCACTGGAGATTGATATCGACTACAACTGATGCGTCTGAGCCGAGTATTGAAGACAAAATGGCCACTATACTAGCAGAGACAAGACAGAGTGATTTTGCAACACGTCAACGCGTAGACGAATGAAGGCTTACTTGGAAACGCGTAAATGTGAAGTCATACCACACCTGCCTTATTTACGAGAAATTGCCTCGTCCGATTATCACTTGTTCCAATCGATGATACATTACCTCACAAGGAAGCATTTCATTCTTATGAAGATGCCAAAAATGGGTGGACTCATGGTTAGCTTCAAAACACGGCTCGTTCTTCCGGAATTTAAATTCAGGAAGATGAGAAAAATAGTGGTTAGCGATATTTTCAATGACACGATTCTTACTACTTTTGTATTTAAAACATTGTTTTATATATATATATATATATATATATATATATATATATATATAGAGAGAGAGAGAGAGAGAGAGAGAGAGACTCAACTGGTAATTCATAAATATATATATATATATATACATATATATATATATATATAAACAGTAGCTACCCTGGCATCTACGCATCGTTCATTCAGCAATGAATTAATACACTCTCAGCTATTAGGCGTGTATAATTATAACACTCTAAAAAGTCTGCTTCCTTCTACCAAGCACCCGTAGCTCAGAGGTAGAATCGCCGACTGACGCCAATTCGGTCAGGTTTCAATCTTGGGTGAAAAGCAATCTGCTGGTTAACTGTACTGATGAGCTGTAATACAGCGAAATAGATATGTCTGCGGATGACTATGACGATATATATATATATATACTCAACTGGTAATTCATAGATAGATAGATAGATAGATATTTATATCCATTTATATCTATATAGATAGAGAGGTAGATACTGAACTGGTAATTCATAGAGAGAGAGGCAGGGGCAGGCAGACAGACAATGAATAATACTTAGTAAATCATTTAAACAGAAACAAGCAAGATGGACATAGGAACAAAAAATGTAAATGAGAAAAAACAAACAAGAAATAAAAGAATATTTAAAGTTTTTTTTTGTTAAATACTTTATTGGTGTTAGTTAATAACTTTTATGTTATTTCAAATATTCTTTCTTTCCTATCATCTTGGGCATTTCTCATAATTCAAGAGAATAGTTTTCAGTCGCTATCACCACATCTGTTCACATAAATAAGAACGCCTATCCACTAGTTGAAGGCAGACACAAAGTATATTTGTTAAACACGATTCGCTTAAAGTTCGAGAACTTTTTTATCGTATTTTACTAATAGCCCAGATTCTTGAACCTGAAAAGTTTTTATGAATATCTGACTGTTCAATAGAAAATTCCTAATTTATCAGATTTAAACAAATTTTACAAAAAAAAAATAAGTATTCACTTCATCGTTTAAACGTCCGATCTGTCTATTGATATGTGTGCGTGTGTGTTTGCATCTGCGTGTGTATATTTAGAAAGTTCGCTTTCTGATGATTCGAAACAGGTTCGAATCTGACTATTGTTAATTTAGTGCGTAATGCATTGCTGAAGCATGACTGAAAATCATACCACGGGTTGATCCATACCTTGTGCTTGCCATTGTATAGACAGAAAATCATAAGAATATAAATAGTAAAATTGCCCGATGGTTTGAACGTATGTGCTTCTTTCAAATTATCATCTACGGCAGATTATATCCTGTCTCTCTCCTAGTAACTGTAACATTAAACTGTAAGTCACCTCGGCACATTTGCAGTATAAATTATAATTGGGCTCTGTAGATGTTCAACAAATACAACTTCAATACCATGTGTACCTAGTCTCTTCTCTTGCTGTAGCGTCCTGCATACTAGTGGCTGTCCCGCCATACTTGGCCAGAAAATATATTACGACTAAGCTCTCTAGAGAGTAAATTTTTTAAAAAAACAGTTTCCACTTCTTCTATATACGCGTGACTCTTCAGAAATGAATTGAGTTCTTTCGGTGACTGGCGTGTGTATACACTGCTTATAGACAACACGTTAAAATTTCCCTTCTCTGATTCCATGCGACTATGACTTAGGGAGTAGCGAATCTGACTGACACCAAATCGGTCGAGTTTCGATCCTGGCCAGAAGTAAGTGGATGTGTCTAGCCACACTGATGAGCTGTGATACAGCGAAAGAGGCTTGTATGTGGATGACTACTATATATATATATATATATATATATATATATATATATGTATGTGTGTGTGTGTGTGTGTGTGTGTGTGTGTATGTGTATAACACTGCAGATAGAAAACAACAATTCTCTTGACAGACAATGAATAACAACAACACGTATATATAAAAATATAAAATTATATTTTTATTCTACGTCAGTGACAGTTGTGTGGAGTGGAAGATACCCAGAGAGATGTTGCGCACACGTGGGAGTTGTCGGGGAATCGTTAACCAATGGGAGTTTTCTGTTCTGTGTTTGTATGTGAGTGTGAGTGTGTGCGTGTGTGCGGATGTGTCTGTGAGAGGGAGAAAGAGAAAGAGAGAGAGAGAGAGAGATCTTCTGTTTTCGGCCAGACTTATATACACACTTATATAAGCCAAAATTCCTAAGCATTTTTCAGTTTTTTCGGTTTCTCACTTAATTGACGTCAGCATATTTTGTCAGCTATTAACTTTCAAGCCTTTGTTCTCGTCTGAGTTTTCTGTCTTTGATGAAAATCATATTTTATCGGCTGTTGCTTTTCTAGCTGTTTTGGTCCTGTGATTTTCACTTTTGTCATGAATCATATTTTTTGGTCAAGGTAATATATTACACACTTTGTCTGAACAAGTGTGAAATTGAAGGCATATGCAATTCATATTGGTTAGTCTCCCAAAAGACAGGTTAACCATTATAAATATCCGAGAATATATAAAAACGATATATATATGTCATCTGCAGACAGATCTGTTTCGCTGTATCACAGCTTATCAGTACGGTTAGAGTCCAATTGCTTTTAACCTGGGATTGAAACCGGACCGAATTGACGTCAGTCGGCGATTCTACCTCTGGGCTATTAGCGCTCGGTAGAAGAAGGCAGATATTTTACCGTGCATAGTATCACTATACACACCCAATAGCCAGAGTGCTCGAATTCATTACTGAAAGAGCGATGCGTACATGCCAGAGTAGCTACTGTTTTTCAAAGTCTACTATTCTTCCAGAGTAATATATATATATATATATATATATATATATATATATGGTTGTTGTCTCTTGCATAGATTTTCTGTCTTTGTTGCTCTACTTTCGTATTGAGCGCTTTAGTGTTAAGGTTTACGTCTTGGTGTTTTTTCTTTCCTACGAGTATTTGACTTTTTTTGCATGTACTTTGTTTGTTTCTTTTTTTAGTTCCTCTCCTTTTCCCTCCAAGTTCGTCCTCGATGGGTTATTCAAGACGATCTAAATTATAGTATAACTATTACTAGTATTAGCAGAATTATTTCCATTACTATTCCCTGACGCCAAGTCGGTCGGGTTTCGAGTCTGGGTTGTGTAGCAATAGGAGTCTAACCGTACTGATTAGCTGTGATACATCGAAACAGATCTGTCTGCGGATGGCAATAATTACGCTCTCACACCGTGATTGAGCACTCTGGAAGAAAGGTAGACTTTGAAAAACAGTAGCCACTCTAGCGTGTACGCATCGCTCATTCAGTAAAAATGAATTTGAGCACTCTAGCTATTGGGCGCGTAATATGATATGCGCTAAAAAGACTGTCTTCTTCCACCAAACGCCCCGTGGCCAAGGGGTAAATTCGCCGACTGACGCCAAATCGGTCGGGTTTCGACACTGACTTGTGAAGCAATCGGAGTCTAACCGTCCTGATGAGCTGTGATACAGCGAAACAGATCTGTCTGCGGATGACAATAATATATTTATTTCTGTCCAAGTCTGACAGGACCGCCACTAGTGTGCAGGATGGTACAGCAAGAGAAAATACAAGGTAAACAATGTATTGAAGAAAGGCTCGAAAATGAATGATGAAATTCAAGAAGTTATAACTGGAGGGAAGAGACGGATTATTACCTTTCCCAAGGGTATTTGTGCGCAAGTGAATGCAAGGAATTCAACTGGAATTCGAAATCGGTTCCTCGATTTGTCGTTCTGAGTCGATAGTCACTGCACCACAACGCACATTCGTAATTGTAGCGCACCTAAATAAAACGAACCTTTTTTTTTTTATTTTAAATAAAAGTGAACTCACTTTTTAACGGTGGGGTGTAAATAAGAATTGTTCTGCAGCAAATTCTTGAATGAAGATACAGACTTTTAAATCTTGAATAATTACGTAAAGATATATCCTGAGTGATTTGACTTAATTTCTTGTATATTTCTTCATGTTTGTTATTTTTCTTTTGCAAACGGTTACATCTGTAATTAATTTAATTTCTGTTTGTCTTGAAGCTAGTCGTTTCATCGGACGTGATCAGAGTAACGTTTTTAAAATATACTCCTGTTTAGCGATAATAGATAAACACTTCGGAAGTTTCATTCGTTTTCAGTATCTTTTTAGTTTAACGTTTAACAACAAATATCAAGACTGAAGAGGCAAGCGGAATGACGCTTATGCAACGATGCTCAATCAAAAGAGGACGAAATTTTTTCTACTCAGATCCTGTGACACCTCATCAGTTTCTCAGTCCTGTTAGTTTTCAATGAAACCGGACCAGCAAAAACACCGAAAATGTAACCTTGACGCTTCTTGATTTTAACAAGAGGTCAAAAATATATTTCTAGTTGCGAAAAGTGCGATACAGAGCTCGGAAAACGTATTAGCATGGCGAAGGGTGCCTTCCCGAAGCTGAGAAAAGTATTAAGAGACAGGAAAATTTTGCTAGAGACAAAGAAGAGAGTACTGGATTGTTATATGATGTAGGTTTTTCAATATGGCACCGAATGCTGGACAATCTCATCAAAGATGAAGGAAAGATTTGAAGCGACCAAAATGTGGTTCTACAGATAGACGGTGCCGATACCATGAACGGAACACATGAGCAATGACAAAGTTTTGGAGAGGATTGACACGAGAAGAAAACATACTTAACATCAGGAAAGCTTTTGGGATATGTAACGAGGAAGGAGAGCTTGGAGAACTTGATGCTCACTTGGAGAGGATGGTGACAAAGGAAAGCAGCGCATGAAATACTTGATGAACTTGAGCAGATGGAAGATGGAGCGGGAATTGAGCAGGATAACAAGAGAAGGGGTATTAAGAGCGACAAGTTATAGGGAATTGTGGAAGGCCATGATCACCTACGTTCTGTAGGGACACAGCACAAAGAAGAAGATGATTCCTTTGCCAAAAGCGGCAATGACGGGATGCAAACGAGGTTATAACGCAATGATTACGTTTTTGGTGTGCCGTGTCCCTTCAGGATGTGAGACATCATGATTATCCGAATCTTCTCTCGCTCTTGTAGCACGAATAAACATTCAACTCAAAGTTATCCTCTATCTCCCCGAGCTGACCTCATTTCTTAAGGATTTTACTTGTTGTTAAGCACTTCCCAGCCTTCCTATTCTTTAGGTATTAAGTCAATTTCGAAGACTCTCTCTTCGTTAGGGGTTTAGATCTTATTATAAATATATCTGATTTAGCGCCAGTTTTGGGTTTTTTTTATCAGTTCACCTCAAACAAAGCAACTTTTGAAGAAACACCGGACAACTGGGATTTAATGAAAATGTAAAGACTTCGGAAGGAAGCTGAAACCCAATGTTACACGGGGAACAAGAGATAAAACTCTACTCTGTTCAAATTAATGGGAGGAGTGTAAACAGGGTGATAAGCGAACCTATCTACTCCTATTGAAAATAAAAAAATAAAAAAAAATAAATAAAATTTTAAATTCATGCAATGAAACTAGAAATATAGAGTTTAAAAAATTAGGCTTCCGGTTAATTCTAATGTCTAAAAAAATATATTTCTCATTTCTAAAAGTCTCAGTCTATGATATTCTAAAAACATATCTATGGAACTATATTTCTGTCACGTTTATATTATGTTTTCAGTACATTTTACGTCATCAGTAAATTTGAAATAAGTTCAGTAGTTTTTTTTTCTAACGAAACATTTGTTAATTTTTAATATATTATTTATATTTGTACCATTGTTCTCGTTTTTATAGTTTGTCGTCACGACATACAGATCGTTGCATTTTCCAATTTTCCTTATGAGTATATCGATCCGGCTAACCTACAATTTTTTTAATCATATCACCCCGAGCAAGGCGGTAAGGCCACTGATGTGCAGGGGGCTACGTAAGAGTGAAAAGATTAGAAGAGAGAAAGCCGGAAAACACATCCTAAACAGGGAACAAGGGATGAGCCTCTTCCTCTTCACCTGTTCAATAGACGTGGGTGTCGTGTGAACCGGGCGATAGTTTAGTCTATCTACTTCAAAATGAAAAAAAAAAGGAAAAGGAGTGAAAAAATTGGAAAAGAGAAAACAGGAAACCACATCCTAAGCAGGGAACAAGGGATGAGCCTCTTCATGTGTTAAATAGACGTGGGTGGAGTGTGAACCGGGCGATAGTTTAGTCTATCTACTCCAATTGCAAAAAAAAAAAAAAGGAGTGAGAAGAGAAAGCCGGAAACCACATCCTAAACAGGGAACAAGGGATGAGCTTCTTCACTTGTTCAATATCTACTCCAATTAAAAAAGAGGGAAAAGGAGTGACGATTGGAAAAGAGAAAGCTGGAAACCACATCCTATGTTCACCCAACCTTCAGTCTGTTATCTGCTTGTAAGTTGGCTTGTAAGTCTTTTGTCTGTCCTTTTTATTTATTTATTAGTTTTAATTTTTGAAATGTTTAACTTTTAAATGCTTTTTGTCATTGCTAGTATTTTGCAAGTTACTATTGTTAATTATTTTGGCTCTTAAGTTTGACTTAGATATAAATTGTTAGAGATGAACTGAGGCGTTTATTTATTTCATCTCTTCTTGTACTTGAAATCTTCAGAACAAGTGTGTTTTGTTCTCCTGTCTTTATTTTCTAGAGAATGAAATACAACATACAAAACATTTCAAGTTTTTCCATTAATTTCTTTAAATGTTTTAAATGTGTAAATTCTATTTATTCGCGATCATCAAAAGAATGCAGTTAGAAAATTAACCCAGTGTTTATATTAATAAAGCGAATCGTATTCTGTCTTTCATATGGTGATTTTTCCAAAATAAAATGTAATTTTTTCATGACAATCTATGAAACATTTTAAAATAAATATTTTTAAATTGTCTTATAAGAAACAAATTAGGCAGACACGTTATTTCATGGTAATTCGGAACTATAGGCCTATTTTAGATTCGTGTAAAATCTTCTGTACAATAAAGAAGGAAGCTTATGGTGGCTCGCCTGAAATAGGCCTATACTTCCGATGTACCATGAAATAAGGCGTCTGCCTAATTTGTTTCTTATATTTATTCTATATGTATTTATATAGATATATATTCAGAGCTCTCTTAGAGAGTTACCTTACCAGTGTGTGTAAAGGATACATCTACACCACATGCTTATATATATATAAACTTCAACCATGGTCATCAAACGACTTTGGAATTTACGACAGCTATTCTGGATGGTCATCTTGTTTAAGGAGATTAATAAATTCATAATGTTTACCTTCATTTAATCTTTGCTGTTACAAGAAGTTTTGTTTCTCTCTTGCTTAACTGTGTCCCATCCATCATAATAAAGGGAGTTGTAGTCTAGGAAGTTAGGTGGCCAGATACAACGGGTGATGCTGATTGTGAGGCATGGTGCAGTGTCCTGCTGCCAGACATAGAGTATACTAGAAACCACCCTTCTTGATCCCAAGCAGCAATACCTCCTCAGAGCACTTGCTATAGTCCTCCGTGTTGAATCTTAGAAGCTCACCAACAAATTCTAGAGTCTTTTTCTTACCGGAACGATCAGAAAGAGTTTTGCGAGAATCCGTACCTTCGCATTCAACATTAAACTCACATCAACATTTTCCGAATAGATTCTAAATTCTTGTTGAAGATCTTTTCTTTTCAGATTTAATTAAATCTTTATCAAAAATACATACTTGTCTTATACCCTTTCATTTTAGTACATCACACAATTCATCTTTTATTATTAATCAGATAGATAACTGCCAACGTATGTTCTATTGCCTTTACCATATAATTAAAGTTTTTCCTCGCAATTCAAGTGTTTTTTATTTTACAATATTAAATGATTTGATTTTAAACAGGTATGGCTCTTTCAGTTTAAATAAGTAATGTTTGAAATTGTTTTGTAATACCAAAATTGAATCAGTAAACGCGCTTAAATTTTTATAAGAGACTCTATTGAAATACAGTCTATATAACATCGCTATTTACTCTTTTCTAATAATCGATATTATCTTTATTCCGCTGATAATTAAATAGAAATATTTTTGAAATGATCCACTAAAAGGTTTTTGTTATAAAGACACCAAAAATCACAAGTGAAGAAATATTTTTGATCAAGATTTAAATCAAGTTTTCCAGACAAAGAAAATGTAATTCTTTCAGAATATTGAAATCATCTAGTTGACATTTCTTATTTTATCACAAATATAGACCTATTTACCCCCGTTTTTTTCATTGACGTGATTGTTGATTATCTTAATAAGAGCTTTTACTAAAATGTCAATGTCATATATTAATTTAATCTTAGATATTTGATTCTTTCTTGGAATTGGAACTCAAAATATTCCTGAGAGATGCAATCAGAATGTTCGGGTAATATTCTTTCAGCAATAAGAAATTATATATCAGCTCAAATATTATGAAAAATTATAGTGTACATAATAATTATTAAATATTAAAAAAGGTTGAGATATTGAAACAATTATTCATAGTCTAAAATATAACAATTTATAAAAGAATGACGAAAAGAAGTTCAATGAATACGAGGCAGAAATTACAATTAATAAAAGTGATGGAGCCAAACCATAAAGATAATGTAAAAAGATAAAATGATTTATAAGATAACGTCATCAATTTTTCGTTTATCCTGAGATATGCTTTCATAGAATTAATCTAATTAATCACAAAACATAAACGCCTTTGAAAACAATAAATATATCCTCTTTATAAATAAAATCTACTTCACCTTGTGCAAGAGGCATTCTATGTGACTAGAATTGGAGGGAAATCAATGCCGTCACGTTATTAGCTGGTAAATTTTTGCCAACAGCTGCAGGTTCTTTACTTTAAAAGTGGTCTCTGTCATAGGTTAATAGGTTTCCAGGGCGTCACATTGAGATATATGTGTAGAAGGCGCCAGAACACTCTCGACGTGGACATTGCCGGCGTTACAAGTCGATGCAAATAGCCATGTGCCAATCTGGTCTGAATATGAATGTATATTCTGATAAGATTTGAAGCATCACGAAAGATATGAGAATAAGAGTGAGAGAGAGAGAGAGAGAGAGAGAGAGAGAGAGAGAGAGAAGAGAAAAAGAAATAATATGGGAAAGAGATTGGGAGAGAGAGAGAGAAGATAGTGGAAGAGAGAGAAGAGAATGGGAAATAAAAAGAGCGTGGGAAGAGAGAAGAGAATGAAGGAAGTGAAACGAGTGGAAAAGAGAGAAAATAGAATTGGAGAGAAAAATAATGAGGAGAGAAGAGAGTCAAAGAAAGAAGAGAGTGAGAGGGGTGGAAAGATAATGTTTGAATAAGAAAGAAAGAAAGAAAGAAAGGAAATAGCTTTATGTGCTTCTGTGATGATTGGCTCTAGAAAGGAGACAGTCGAAAATGTCGGATATTTCTTGTTTCTTAATATGTTAAATAAAGCCAAACGCAAGTAATCCGGTTCTGTGCTCACGTTTCTCGAAATTCCCGCCTGACTATCTCTCGTTGATTTATCTTTCTCCTCAATACCTTCATCTTTGTTACAGGAAAAAATTTAACCATGATTTTAGTGTAAAAAAAAAAAATGAAGATAATCAAGTCTAAGGAATTACCGAGGTATCTTATACTCATACTAGCAGTCTAGCCCGGCGTTGCTCGAGTGTAATGAAAGCTTTAAAACTAATCCATGGTCCTGGAGCTCAGACTCTTTGGACGTTTCTACGAAAGACTAAAAAGCAATAGTTATTTCCAGTTAAAGCGAAACCGTAGACAGAAAGAAAAATGAATGGATGTAAATCAAATTTTGATTTCTTGGTATCGATATCAAATAAGTTTTTACGTTGTAAACTGAATTTTAAAGACTAAATCAGTCCTCTGAGTAAATGGTATCATGGCTGAGACAAAGAACTACAATTATACCAACTTAGAGCCAAACCCGAAGCAAAAACTAAAATAAATGGGCTGAAAAAATACAGTCATACTGGCAGATAAACAGACACACACACAAACATCTTGCCTTTTATATATATATATATATATATATATATATATATATTTGATTTTCTGCACTAGTGCAAGAACTGCAACCTTTTAAACTTCTGCATATCGTTTCTTATGTCTTTGTCTATGAGTATATGAAATTTGATTAAAATCGGAGCACTCCTTCCATAACACAATTATTTCGATTATCGATTTTCGATATTTATCGGGCTATCTCGACACAAAACCTAGCTAAGAACACTCGCAGACGCTTATAATACAACTGTGTAAATTTTCATGAAAATCGGTTCAGCCTATATGTAGCGGACACACACACACACACACACACACACACACACACACACACACACACACACACCGACAAATTTCCATTTATAAATAAGTTTAGATTAATAAGATTCTTAATTCAAACTTGCATATTATTATAACTTTAGCACCCTCAAAAATTTTATTGGTATACTAGTTTCGCGTTGCCTTTTCAGCCTCAAGCTGTTTAAAGTGGTGAGTTAGATGGCACCTTGGAAAACGCAATAACTTATCTTCTAATGCTCGGAGTCCTCAGATACTTCAAATTTAAAGTTTACTGCTAAACAATCTTAACTTGATAAAATAAGGGTGAGCAAACATTTTATATAGTTATCCCATACATGCCATTGTATATCAGCCTTTGCTCCCATGATAGATCAAGAGCTACAATAGGCATGACTGACATTTGATTTCATTAGTTTGCGTCCTAAAAACTACAAATTTCCGAAACGATTCCACAGAAATAATACCAAATCAACGAGGCAATCATCAAACACCCTTCATGTCATTTAAAATCAGAGCTTTCGTTCTTTGAAGTTGGTTTCCTTCTAAGTCATAGAACTCAATTGGCCCTGACATTTATGACAAAGCGGTTAGGGGTAAAAACTGATTCTTATATTTGTGCGGAAGTAAACTTAGGTAACTTGATAGCTTTGATAACTTAGGTAACGGATCGATAGCAAGTACGCTACGCCCATCTTCCTACTTCTATATATATATATATATATATATATATATGAACATGTACACATTTTTATATCCACTACAAATTGTACATTCTTTCGACATTGAAATTACAATGTCTCATCAGGTGGTATGGAAAGGAATGAAAAGCATTTTTCTTATATATATCTTATCGCTAACCCCCACCAACATCCCACATACATCTCGCCAAATATAAGAAAAAAGGCTTTCCATTCTTTTCCATACCACCTGATGAGACATTGTAATTTTAACGTCAAAACAAAATGTACAATTGTAGTGGATATACAAATTTGTACATGTTCCAAAATATAATTTACAATAAATATTCACAGCTCTATATTATATATCGTGCACTATTTTAATTAATGTTTTGAACGTTGTAAAATCCTTCTTCGTTCCTTATTCACTCGGATGTATATATATAGGTCTGATTATTTACGATAAATATTTGTTACGAAAATGGGTGTCACTTGATAGGATTCGAACCTGCGACCCATATCCACATAGGGGAAGCCAACAATTTATCTGGAGCGTCTTAGAACTCTCGACCACTAATGACCAACAGCCTAAACAAAGTCAAATCAAGCCTATATAACATTAGTGGTTGAAAAATGCGCCAGATCAAATTGTGGCTTTCCCTATGTGGTTAGGGGTCACAGGTTCGAATCCTACCGAATGACACACATTTTCGTAACAAAAATTCATCGTAATTAATCAGGCCGGTAGAAATAAATATATAAATAAAATATATATACTGTTTGATTATAAAAACAGAATATCTACTTAAATACGAGTGTCGGTCGAAAATAATGATCTAACAATTTTAAATCGTCGGTTGTTTATAACCATTTCGTTAATCTTCGTGAATTTCCGTAATATTTATGTTATAGCAGAGAACACACATAACTTACTTGCTACCCAGGTTTCAACCACTCAATTCTCATCAGGCAAACAGATGTTTTAATATTTTTTCAATTTTTTTTATTCTATGTTATTTTCTTGTTTCCTATTTAAACTATTGGCATGTCGAGTTTTCTTGAGCAAAACATTGATACACTTTGTGTATGCATTCACACATTCAATTCTTTTAAAAAGTAATTACCTCCAACCACAATTTATTCATTTCATTTGATGACTTTTCTTAATTTTAATTTTGTTTTATACTATTTTATATATATATATATATATATATATAATTCCAAGTGAAGAGGACTCAAGGTTTTTTTTTTTATTTTGATCACTCTGACATTTATTTTATTATAAACAGTGCTCAATAATAATAATAATAATAATAATTTATTTTATTATAAACAGTGCTCATAATAATAATATATATATATATATATATATATATATATATATATATAGTCAATATAAAGCTCTACGTTGTAGCGAGAACTCTTTATAAAAGTAAATGCATGAACAATGTGTCCCATAACTTTCTTACAATATATATATATATATATATATATATATATATATATATATATATATATCACCCGAGCAAGGCGGTAACGCCAGTGATGTGCAGGGGGCTACGTAAGAAAGCCGGAAACCACATCCTAAACAGGAAACAACGGATGAGCCTCTTCACCCGTTCAATAGACGTGGGTGGTGTGTGAACCGGGCGATAGTTTAGTCTATCTACTCCAACTGAAAAAAAAAAGGGGAAAAGAACGGAAATGAGTAAAAGATTGGAAAAGAGATAGCCGGAAACCACATCCTAAACAGGAAACAAGGGATGAACCTCTTCACCCGTTCAACAAACGTGGGTGGAGTGTGAACCGAGCGACAGTTTAGTCTATCTACTCCAGTTGAAGGGAGGGAGAGAAAAAAGTGTTGGTGACCTGCTAAGTTTTAACTTAGTTAAATTCCACTTAAAGGAATTTCTGCTAAGAAACAAAGCCAATCCTTCAATTAAATTTTAAGTTAAGCAATAATTTGGCAGAAAACGAACAAAAATTTCTTACTGCAAACAATATATATGTTAGCTGAATACAGCCCCATAAACACACACTTCTGCAGATGAGTTGAAAAAAAAATGACATTAGATGCGTTCTTTTAGCGTAACTTTCCATAAATCTGATGATAACAAAATTTCCTACAATTTTCATAACCGTAAAGCATGTCGTTTGCAAAATAAATGCCTTGCAGATGCAATAGTATACCAAGGTAGCATTTCCATTACTGAAAATCCTCATCTTACCAAACAATATTACGAATATACCAAGAACAATTTTACGTCTCAATTTTACCAGCTCAACTTATCTTTCACTAAAACAATATATAATAATTCTACTTCTTTCTCTTAATACTACTGCCAGTTGAAAGATGGAAATAAAACTCCTACAGTTAAATAGATAAAAAATGTAAATCGTTACATGAAATATGTTGCCTTTATTTGTAAATAAAGGCAACATATTTCATCACAGAAAAAATCCTTATGAAAAAATTCCCAAAAGATTATTGAACTAACGTAATGAAATCACTAATTTCTGACACCATAGAATTTCCATACTCTTAAATATATCTGTGATTATCTCAATTTTATCTTAATATTTTTACTATTTTTCTTTTAATTTTACCTAATTTTAATAGTAATAATTTTATTGAATTACTATTATTTTTATTTGTACTTATTAACAAATCCCCTTAAAAGAATATTTTATTTTTAATTTTAACATTTTAATATTATTCTTTTTCTTTATACTGTTTTTATTTTATTTTATTTAATTTGTTTTTTTTTATTGTAAGAAAGTTATGGGACCCACTGTTTATGCGCTTACTTTTATAAAGTGTGCTCGATACAACGTAGAGCTTTATAGTGACAATATATATATATATATATATATATATATGTGTGTGTGTGTGTGTGTGTGTGTGTGTGTGTGTGTGTTACTCAAACACAGGAATACGATGAATATTAATTAAGACGTCAAAATCTGCTAGACGATTTGTGCACACCCAACATTTCATGTTGATTTTTTTTAAATCAATTCACCCCAAGCAAGGCATTCCCCTGCAACTATTGCGCGGGCGGTTACATAGAAGAAAGTGATAAGATAGAGGGGTTAGTCATAGAAAATGTCTGAAAGAGGGTGATAGACGGATGAGGATACCGAGGATGGGGATGAAGTAGATGGGAAAAGAGTATGAGAGAATGGATGCGAGTTAGTGTGTTAGGAGTTGTCTATTGACCTTACATTTAAATTCCTGGAGATTGTAGCTGTCAGGGAAGCAATTAAATGGAAAGGAATTCCACAGGCGAGAAGTGCGATAAAAGAAGCCGTTAGAGTAGAAATTGCGATTACATTTTATCTGTTTCACTGTAAAAGAGTGGGACCTAGTTGCCAATCTAGTATCTCGTGCAAATTCATACCTAGGGGGCAACAGTGATCAAAGTTCATCAAAGCAGAAGCCGGGAAAGTATTTATAGAAGAGGCACAATGAAGCCACATCAAGCCGGTGAGAGAGTAACTGCAGCCGGGCTGCCAAGTCGGGAGCGATCACATTATAGATTTTCTGTTGTATTTTGTTAAGAACCCCGAGGAGAATAGAAATGACATCCAACAAGATGTGGAAGCAGTATTCAATACACGTGCGGATTGTAGATTATTATATGTGCAGGTATGATTCAGACGGGAAAAACTTCCTGGCCCTGCAAAGAGAACCGACTTTCATAGCAGCGGATATATCATATTTACTTAAATAAACACAAGATTAATATATCAGGAATATATTAAGGAAAATTTTCGGCATCATCCTTCTTGCGACTTCTTCTTTTATGTGCCATGTCCTTTCAGGACGTAGGCGCTCATGGCTTTCCACATCTCCCTATCCCTGCTGGCTCTTAGATCGTTTTCTCCTGTTATACCATGCAACTTTCGTTCCGTCATCTACATGCTCATGCCCTTCAAATATGTTATCCGCTGCTTTCCCCTGTCTCTTTTTCCCCTCTATCTGGCTTGTTAGTGTCAGGTTCTCCAAGCCCTCGTCCCCCAATGCATGTCCCAGGAACTTCAGCTGCCTCTTCCTGATGCTCAGTATTTATTTCTTTTTCGTTTTCATTCTTTTAAAAAACTTCATCATTACTCACATGCTCGATCCATGATATTCGCATCATCCTTCTGTAGAACCACATTTCCGTTGCTTCAAGTTTTTTCTTCATCTTTTAAGATATTGTCCAGTATTCACTGCCATATTGAAGAACCGACATCACATAGCAATCCAGTACCCTCTTCTTTGTTTTTAGCGAAATTGTTCTGTTTCTTAATACTTTACTCAACTTTTGGAATGCTTCCTTCGCCATGACATTTCGCCTTCGGATCCGTGTCGCACTTTCCCTCTTTTGTTAGAACACTTCCCAGTTCGAAAATCAATATTAGAAATACTGACTTTTACATTTTAACAGCATTTTATTCAATTAGGAATGACTCGACTCTCTCCATGACTCGAATCTCTCCATCCCTGTTTAAACTGAGTGTTTATTAGCAAGTGTCAGATATTTTGGATACTGCTTTACGTAAATATTTTATAAATAAAAGAAATACCCCTCAAAACGTTACGTTTATAATAGTGTATAATAAAACCTAAAGAAATTACGTATGGAAATTGGGTGGCACACAATTAAAAACATGCAAACATATATAAAAAGTTCACGATGATAAAGGTCTCCTTGGGTTTAACTTTTTGCTAAAATGTATCTGCCAATACGAACGCTTCTCTAAAAGCAATAAAAAATCCAATTTGCTTAATACCAGCACGCTAGCATTTTATTCTCTAACTTCCGTATGCAACTTCTCTCGGGCGAAAAAATGAGTCACAGACGTACAACAACGTCGATTCCATTTACTATTTTTCCTTCCATTCTTTCTTTATTTAGCCATTTCTTTTAGCCATATATTATTATATTTTTATTTTCTTGCGGAATTTCTTCACTGACTTACACAATTCAAAAAGCGAATGTCGCCGCCAGTAAATCTTGCAGTAATGTCGTTAAAAGAAATTGCTTGTACAAACCAGAAGCTGCTTTTTACAGACGGTGACAAGAATTATAATCATAAATTTTTAAGAAAAAAATTATCTGTCTACAATAATTTATACACTGCTTGCTTGCGTTCTGTTGCATATGTTTGTTAAACTTTTTTACGTAGAGAAAAGAAGTCAGCCTAATAAAACAATCAGAATTAAAAAATAGGCTAAGTTCTCTTTGTATCAGTTTCAATTGGCTATGACACAATTAGAGGTGAGACTTATAACACTCACCGGGTTAATAAATACATCCTTTCTCTTGAAATTACTTGTATACTTATACGTTTTTGCTCTAGAAAAGATTCGTTTTATCCTATTAGGTTTAAGTTGAACGACAGCAGAATCATTTTCTAAATGGAAGAAATAAGTTATCAGGTGAAAGATTAATTATATCCTAAAAAAAAGAAAAATTGGATTGCTTTACCAAATATTTGAATCGTTTGCTGAAACTTAATTGACTTAAACATCATTCGATATAAATTAATACAATGATATTAACATGAATATTGACTGACTGGGAAGATTTTTCCGCAGTAGGTTGCCATTTCTTTCTGCGGTAAACTCGTTAAGAACCCGGGCTATAGAACCCAATATATTTTGTTATTTAAGCCACAACTGGAGGGAGAAGCGATGGATTAATACGATTCCCAAGGGTATTTGCTCGTAAATGAATCCAAAGAATTTTACCGAAATCCGATGTCAGCTCTCAGATTTCTCGGTCTGAGATGAGATCCACTGCATTACAACGCAAATCTTCATATTCTTACAATTACCATTCCCAAATATTATAAAAGTTAATTCTGTAAATGCTCCTCATTGAATTGAATATCACTTACATTTGACACATTATGTCTGGCACCAAATATTTTTTGAAATATCATCCCTTGTAATGATTAGATAATCATGAGCAACACCTCTATTTTTTTTTTTTTTTGTTAGTGTGGCTACATAATATATTTTTTATTCTGAAAACTTCCGCAAAGAAGTCTATATATATCAAATGCAAAATTCAATAAATTTTAGAGAATGACTATGGATTCTAAATATAAACGGGTATATATATACTCGTATATATATACATATATATAACGTAGAACACTTGGTATATTATCCAGGTAAATTCCGATATAAACGAACTCAAAAGAACTCAATATTAAATTCATTTATTTAATTTAACTGAGTAATATATTTTAGAAAAAAATTTTTTTAATCGTATCACCCCGAGCTAGGCGGTAACGCCACTAATGTGCAGGGGGCTACGTAATAGTGAAAAGATTGGAAAAGAGAAAGCCAGAAACCACATCCTAAGCAGGGAACAAGGGAGGAGCCTCTTAACCTGTTCAATAGACGTGGGTGGAGTGTGAACCGGGGGATAGATAGATCTATCTACTCTAATTGAAAAAAAAAAGTGAGAAGATTGGTAAAGAGAAAGCCGGAAACCACATCCTAAACAGGGAACAAGGGATGAGCCTCTTAACCTGTTCAATAAATGTGGATGGAGTGTGAACCGGGCGATAGACAGATTTATCTACTCCAATTGAAAAAACAAACACAGTGAGAAGATTGGAAAAGAGAAAAAAAGCCGGAAACCACATCCTAAACAGGGAACAAGGGATGAGCCTCTTAACCTGTTCAATAGACGTGGATGGAATGTGAACCGGGCGATAGATAGATCTATCTACTCCAATTGAAAAAAAAAACAAAATGAGAAGATTGGAAAAGAGAAAGTCGGAAACCACATTCTAAACTGGGAACAAGAGATGAGCCACTTAACCTGTTCAATAGACTTGGTGGGGGAGACATACTACAATTTCATGGGTAATCAATATTTCGCCGCCAAATGATGACTTTGCGGCTCATCAGACCCAAATGATACAACAGTTAATCCTTAACTGTTGTATCATTGCCCTATTTTCTATTTTTACATACGACTACTACAATTTGCTTTTATTTCTGTTCGCACCAACCTTATCTTTTAAGTTATTTCTTTTAATTTTTACTCATTTAAAGCCCATTTGTGTTTGAATAAAGCCGTAATTTTATTTATGTATAATGTGAGATCATTTTAGATTCGTTATTTTATCGATTTTTGTCATGTATATTTTTGTTCTTTCAATTTTTCTTTCAATTTTTTTCAATTTTAATCATTATCTACTGGGTAACTTAAACAGTTCTACAGAAGACAGTCTTTTCATTTCTAAAGTTTAGTAATGCTTTACTTTTCAAACTTCTCATAATAATATATAGTTTTTCATGTAAGTGAAAAAGGCATAGTTTGGTCAAAGACCTACATTACCGGCCATAATTATCAGGCCACCCCAGTGTTTTAAAAAATGATGTATTTCATAATATTTTTTAGTATTTATTTCCAAGTGAATTATTGTAAATGAAAATAGAATGCTTCTCTTGTTAATATTGCACAATAGTATGTGCATCAATTGAATTTATAAATATTTAATAATTACCCATATTGCAGTTTCATCAATTAAAGACTGAAGAAAATTTAGGGTGATTCGACCCAATTCATCTTTGCGAAATTTTACAAGGCAAGGAAGCAAAGTAATATTAAAAAAAGAAACATTCAATTTTCATTTGTGATCCCGCTGTTTCGATATGCCTCCATATATATATATATATATATATATATATATATATATATATATATATATGAATGTCTTAATGTTTAATAATGAGCCGTTCTAAACATCGCATTTTAGCTTTAATTTCTGGTGAAAAGAAAGACAAATATTTTCTAACATTTGGATAATTTTTAATTAAGTTGGTTCTAAGCTTTCGGCTTATATGAGCCATCTTCAGAGCGGTTACAGGGACGTTAACATAAAAAAGTCCACCATCAAAGACGGTTTTTTCTTGGGTTGAAATAAAACTTTGCTAAGCAACGATAACAGTTACCAAATAGCAAACGAAGTTCGTAAATTTGTAATGGGGTTCTATGGGGTAATGTAATGGGGTTCTACCGCGCGAGTGCCGGAAACGTTAACAGAACCATATCTTTAAATGCAATGTAATGTGCTATGACCAGATTTGAACGTGATTTTATTAAATTTGGGTTGTTTGGATTTAATCTAGATGGCCTCCAATATCTTAAGGCACTTTTTACTGTGTATATGAGTGAGGATTATTGTATTGTTGACTAAAGTCTGTCTGATATTACCTACATGACTATGTTTTATGAAATCTTATTTAATTGAACTCTGATCAGAAAGGTGACGGGAGAGCGTGATGTAGTAAGACCAATATATGTAGTAGGTTTATTTCACCTGAAATTAAAGCGAAAGTACGATGTTTAGAACGGCTCCTGATTAAACATAATAGACATTCATTGTCTCTTATATTTAACAGTGTATGATTAGAAAATTATCTGCTGCCTCGATACACTATATATATAGTCATCCGCAGACAGATCTGTTCCGCTGTATTAGAACTCATCATGACGGTTAGACTCCTATTGCTTATAACCCAGGATTGAAACCCGACCGAATTGGTGTCAGTCGGCGATTCTACCCCTGGGCCATGGGCGCTCAGTAGAAGAAGGCAGATTTTTAACGTGTATATTATCATTATACACGCCCAATTTCCAGAGTGCTCTAATCCATTACTGAATGAGCGATAGTAGTTAGTGTTTTTCAAAGTTTACCATTCTTCCAGAGTACTCAATCAGGGTGTAAGAGCGTAAATAGTATATATATATATATATATATATATATATATATATATATATATATATATATCTGGGTTTGTGTGTCTATTGTATACCATCTGATTGAACGAAATATTTACAGCATACTAAATGCCATCCCAGTATAGTATAAGCATAAACGCTAATTGTCTGTGTTACTTATTCATATGCCTGCGGAATATCCCTGATCTGTACGTTTCTTATAATGTTTTCATCACTAAATGTGCATCAAGATGTCATTTTTTTTAATTTCAAACTCTGTATATATGAGCGAATTCTGAAAACATCATGACTTAAATCACTTTTTGGGATCTAACCAAATACACAAACCTATTTCAGTTTTGCAAAGAGTGCTACATGAAGCTCAGTAATGTATGAGGGTTTCTGTGTTCGCGTGCAAACGGAGGATAGCATATTAACCAAGTTCGCATATAGGCAAAGTGTTGAATCTTGATATCACGTAAACAGCAGGATTAAGAGGCGAGTAAAAATGCTGAGTCTCTTATTTAAGGGCTCCAAAGTTGAAACTCAATGTTGCCGAAAAACAATTATCATAAACCAAAAGAAACAGCCAGGGAAAATTTAGGAAATAGAGAAAAAATTAGAAAAAAAATAAAAGAAAAAAACCTGACGTAGAATTATTCAAGAGAACTCCTTAATGAAGACAACAACAGCAACAACAGTATATAACTAAATAAATACATAAATAAATCATTTTGAGAGGCTGAATTTGTTTCTACTCCGGGATGCTTCTTCAAGATTTACTGCTCCGCCAAAGTAAAAAAAAGTTGAAAAGTCATAAATGTAAATCCTTAGACACTTGAGGAAACTCAAGAGAGAATGTTAGATAAAAACAGATATATATATATATATATATGTATAGATATATATATATGTGTGTGTGTGTGCGCGTGTATGTGTGTGTCGTCTTGATTAGGCAAAAATGAAAATGACACTAACATCTCATTTTAACAGATATATTTATCAAAATTACACAAAAGTGTCCTAAAATAATTGAGTAAATTTATTTAATGAAATCGCCATTGGCTCCAATAATGGCCTCCAGACTATCTCCTGCATCTCATTTGGACCTCCTTCTAGTCTAAGTTGGTGAAAGTTCGAACATCCATGCTTACAGTTCTTTCTTGTTACAGATAATTTTGTATGTCTCTCGTTCATCTCTGTCCTACACATAATAATCAATTGGGCTGCAGTCAGGAAAGTTAGGTGATCGGATGTGAAAGGGACTTGAATTGTTGATAAATATTTATCTAAACGTGAATGTGGACAGGAATGTACCTTTAAGTGTTGATCAATAGAGTATAGATCCTACATGTAATATAAGTCTTTTCGATAATGTTGTTGTCTTGGAATCAATATATATATTTACTTTTTTGTCAAAGATGCAATCTCCCAAAGATATTTTAAAATAATATATAAATATAATTAAGCATGGAAATATATTAAAAAAATCTTCAAGTTTTTAAAGCCTGTATATAAAAAAATACAACCAACACGAAATAAGATTAATTATGAGTATAGCAACAATGTTTAAAACGTATATAACAGCATTGTTTTAAAATCACAAAATCATAATTTTTATCACAGAAAATGTCAATAACAGAAATACTTACATTGTAATATAAGAAAAACACAAATATATAATGCTTTCTTGATAAATTTCTCCAAAATCCATTTTTTCTCCTGTTTTCTATTTCTTTGTATTAGTTATTTTGATTGTCTATATTTCAAGGCTATATTTCAATTTGAAAATATTATCATGTGTAAAACGGTTTTACAGAACTTTACATCAACGGATATATTAAACGCATGTATTTTATGCATAAGGGCGTAAGACAAGGATGTGTCGTTTCACCGGATCTGTTCAACTTGTACAGCGAGAATATTTTGAGAACCCTAGAGATTATGCCTGGAATCGTAATCGGAGGCCACAATTTAAACAACCTAAGGTACGCAGATGATACAGCGCTGATAGCAGGCACAGAAAGGAAACTACAAGACCCCCTACAGAAGGTAGCAGAAGAAAGTAACAAGAAAGGGCTAGAAATAAACTGCACGAAAACTAAATGCATAGTCATGAGTAAAAACGGTAGCCCCAAATTCCAAATACAGGTCGGAGATACCAGAATCAAGCAGGTACAAAAATTTAAATAACTGGGAAGCGTTATAAAAGAAGACGGAAAGTGTGACACAGAAATCCGAAGGCGAATTGGCATGGCGAAGGAAGCATTCCAGAAGTTGAGTAAGGTATTACGAAACAGGACAATTTCGCTAGAAACAAGGAAGTGGGTACTGGATTGCTATGTGCTCTCAGTCCTTCAATATGGCAGTGAATGCTGGACAATATCATCAAAGATGAAAGAAAAAATTGAGGCAACTGAAATATGGTTCTACAGAAGGATGCTGAAAATTTCATGGATCGAGCATGTGAGCAAATATGAGGTCTTGGAAATGATGGAAACAAAAAGGAAATTAATACTGAACATCAGGAAGAGATAGCTGAAGTTCCTGGAACACGCAAATGAGGAAGGAGGCTTGGGGAACCTGATACTAACAGGCGAGATAGAGGGAAAAAGAGACAGGGGAAAAAACGGATAACATATTTGAAGGACCTAATCAGGTGGATGACAGAACGAAGATTGCACGGACTAACAGGAGAAGTCGTGCTCAGAGTCACCAGAGATAGGGAAACGTGAAAGCCATGATCGCCTACGTCCTGAAGTGACATGGCACATAGAAGAAGAAGAAATGTATTTTAAATATATTAAGCCGATTTAGAAATATTCAATTTTGTATTATAGCAGTTTTTACTGAGTTTTTCTTCAGACTGAAGGTTGAATAATATCTTAAACTTACACACACTTTGTGTTATTCTAATAGTTGAATTGTAATTGATAGTTTTATGATGATCGATATGTGCACAAATTGTAGCCAGTTTCAATAACTAACAGTTTAACGGAGAGTTTTGAATTTTTGAGTGACCAATATAAAAATTTATGTGCGTTGTAGCGCAATGGGTATCGGTTCGGAATGAGAAATCGGAGAGGAAGGTTCGAATTCCAGTTGAATACTTTGCATTCGCTATTGTGCAAATACCTTTAGAAAATGTATTAATGCATCTCTTCACTTTCCAGCTATGTGTTAAATAGTAGAATAGACTGGGTTATATAGTCTTGGTTAGCAAACAGTCTACCACAGAAAATAATGGCAACCTACAGCGGGAAAATCCACTGTCCGGTCAGTCATGGTTCTTAAAAGACATGATCGCCGAATCGTGTAACATGGCCCTTAAAGGACTGACTGGACCTCAAGAATGACCCGAGAATTCATACACAACATTGTTTTAAGGGAGTTCCACATTCAAAGTGTTACTAGTAACCATTAAGTTAAATGCTTTAAAATTAATAAATAGTAAATTTAATTGAAAAAGTAATGTGGAGAGCTGAATTATATTTTCCATGACTTTTTTCTCTTCTATATATTGAGGAGTATCATATTGAGGAGTATCATATTACAGTCGCACAAATTAATGATGTTTTTATTTATGAGGGAAACTGTTTATGTAACTTTTTTTGTAAAGTCTTTTATTGAATAATATAGATATACTCTCTGTTAACTAATGTGTTTGAAAAGAGCAATGTTTTATATCATTTCAATAGTGCTTCGGAAGATTGTATCCCTGATAAAAAGTAAAGAGAAATGTTGGTTTGATTATAAAGGCGATACAAGTTTTCAAAATATCTAAAATCACGATTCCGGTTCCTTCCTTGGTGAATTTAATCTAGACACTGATTAGATATATATACAACAATAAATGTCTATTATGTTTAATCATGAGGCGTTCTAAACATCGTATTTTAACTTTAATTTCAGGTGAAAATAAAATAAAAATTCTCCAACATTTAAGTAATTTTTCATTAAGTTGGTTCTGATGGTGGATGTTTTTATGTTAACGTCCTTGTAGCTTCTCCGAAGATGGCTCATGTGAACCGAAAGCTTACATTGCGGTTCACAAAATATATAAAATAATTAAAATGTCATCCAGTGTAATACGAGAAGATACGTCTTTTAAAGCAGGCAGTTTTTCTCTTTTAGGAAAAATGCTCAATTAAAAAAACAAAAAACAAAACAAAACATAGAATTAATCTAAAATGGCAAAAACTAAAAATTACAAATAAACAAACATATGTTCTCACTTCAAATTTTGTATATTCAATACGTTCATGTGGCTGTCATAATTCAACGAAATTGTATAACACCGTGATGGTCTGATTCCATCAGCGAAAATTTAAGTCGGTAATGTACGTTTTTAATAGCTAATTCGATATATTTACTAACATAATATTCACGAAGTAGATGACAATTTTGCGCAGGAAATCAAGTGCTATTACAAATGACATCACCGTAGACTATTTCAAACTGTTAGCTTTTCAAAGAATAACAGTCAGATAAGTTCAGCCAAACACAATGTCACCAGACTCGGTCTTAAAAATGAATATATATATATATATATATATATATATATATATATATATATTCATTTTTAAGACCGAGTCTGGTGACTTTGTGTTTGGCAGAGTCGATCTTAAAAATGAATATATATATATATATATATATAAATGGTTAAAACGACCGCCCGGTTTCAATCCCGATTTTTATCAGGGTCAACTGAGTCTTTTCTAAATTCTTGAATATTTTTAAATTTTAACGCCGAAGATCAACATGTAAAGGGACAAAATAAATGTGGGGTGGGGGGAGGGTCAGGCACTTGATGATAAGGATATGGAATTCCAGCAAACAATCTCTGCTTACAGAGAAACGGAATCCTAGATTTAATAAACAGACTCCAACGCCTCTTACAGGCATGAAATCTACCTTGTTTCGTACTGTTATATAATTTTGTACTCCCAACAATTTATTTAAATATATATATATATATATATATATATATATATATATATATATATATATATATATATATATATATATATATATATATCTGTCTGCGGATGACAATATATATATATAGGGAGAGAGAGAGAGATAATAAGTTTTTTTTTAATCATTTCACCCCAAGCAAGGCATTCCACTGCCACTATTGCGCTTGAGGCTACATAGGAGGAGGTAAATAGGAAGAGTGGTTAGATATAGGAAATGTCAGAAGGGGGTGATAGATAGTTGGGTGGATGGGAAGAGTATTTGAAAGAATGGAAGTTAGTTTGTTAGGAGGTGTCTATTGACCTTACATTTAAACTTCTGGAGATTGTAGCCGTCGGGGAAGCAGTCATGTGGAAGAGAATTCCACAGTCGGGAAGTGCGAAAAAAGAAACTGTTGGAGTAGAAGTTGCGGTTGCATTTTATCGGTTTCACTGTAAAAGGGTGGGATCTAGTTGCTAATCTAGTATATCGTGCAAATTCGAACCTATGAGGCACCAATGATCTAAGTTCATCGGAGCAGAAGCCGTGAAAGTATTTATAGAAGAGACACAGGGAAGCCACGTCGCGCCGGTGAGAGAGAGACTGCAGGCGGTCTGCTAAGTCGGTATCGATCCCATTACAGACCCTCCGCTGTACCTTGTCTAGAAGCCCAAGGAGAATAGCATAGGCACCCGACCAGATATGGCAACAGTATTCAATGCACGGGCGGATGGTAGATTTATAAATGTGCAGGATAGATTCAAACGGAAAAAACCTCCGGGCCCTGCACAGAGAACCAACTTTCATAGCAGCGGATTTAGCAATGGATTCGATATAGTCATTCCACTTGAGGTCCGCTGAAAGTGTGAGACCAAGAAGGCGTAGTGTTTTACTCTCTGGGAGGCAAGCCTGGTCCATTGTTTACTAATTGAAGTACATTCCACAGTAATATATTTACTATTAAAAATAGTTCAATACAAAAGCAACGGATAGATATGTGGTAATAATAATAATAATAATAATAATAATAATAATAAATGCATACTGCACCTCAATAACTATAAAGTGTCAGTGTTAAAAGACTATCATCAATAACTCTGTATTTACTAAAAACTTATGCAAAACTTATTAAAAGATTTAATATTTGCACTAATAATATAGTTGATAACATTAATTTTACTAGTAAAGTTATAACAGACTAGTTAAAAATTAGTGACAGATTAAACAAACTGAAACTTATTGAATAATATATATATATAACGGCACAACTAGAACAATTCATTCTACGAAACCGGAAAATGGTAGAATTAGCAAACAAATTCTGATGAGAGTCAACTGACAAATCAAACATAATATTGGATTAACCCAATAGAGTAATACCACTGAGGTCTTAAAATGGTTTGCACACATTGACAACAAACATAAATGTTCATTTATTCAATTCGGCATAGTGGATTATTACCGCTTCATCTCGAAGGATTTGTTTCCAAGTAACGTGGACATTGCTTCTGAATTTTCGGACCTCTCTAGTATAGAAAGTACTATAATTTTAAACTCAAAACAATCCGTCGCCATACTTAACAACGAATAGTAGATAAAATCTAATTCCGAAGACCCATTTCACATTGCCAAGGGAGCATCAGATCTTGTAGGTCTTTTTATTTTGTACAATCACAATGCACATCTTGATGTTGATATAGCAGATATTGGATCGGACATAGATGATGGTTTCATGTTCATCCATAATTCCACGAACTCGAAGATAGATAGAATCCGTAAATACATACATAAAATACATACATAAAATACTGAAGATATTTAATCTTATAGTAATAGTAAATAGCAACTTCAAAAAGATGATTTTCTAGAAGTTACACATGTCTTAGTTAATAGTTTTTACTCACCATATGAAAAGCATAATGCTAACCCTATCTATATCTGAACTTATTTATAAATGGAACTTTGTGTGTGTGTCTGTGTGTGTGTCCTTTTCCTATAGACTCCGAAACGGCTGAACCGATTTTCTTGAAAATTTACACAGTTGTACGAAAAGCGTCTGCGAGTGTTCTTAGCTAGGTTTTGTGTCGAGGCATCCCCGATAAATATCGAAAATCGATAGTCGAAAAAATCTGGTTATAGAAGGAGTGGTCAGATTTTAATCAAATTTGATACACTCATGGACAAAGAGATAAGAAAGTATATTCAGAAGTTTCAAGGTTGCAATTCTTACAATAGTGCAGAAAATCGATAATGTATATATGTAAAAGGCAAGATGTTTGTGTGTGTGTCTGTTTGTCTGTATGTCCTTTATACAAATCCACAATGTTTATCTGATTATCACCAAACTTCACACAAATATTATTTAGGCTAAGTTTGAGCTCCAGGAACATGGATTAGTTTTAAAGCTTTCATTACACCCGAGCAACGCCGGGCTATACTGCTAGTATATCCTAAATCAAATCACCCACCATCTATTATTGAACATATACCACATTTGATTGAACACAAACTTAACTATAAAAAGACATTTCTCTCAGCATAGTCATTACTACGACACAGCTCTAAAAACAGCGGCCATAAATGAAATGATATTAAATAACATAAACAAATTAATCATAATAACAAACATAATCGAAACATGAAAATAATTTGGTACGAACCATCATTTAACCACTTAATTCATCTCATTAGATGATTTCATAATTCTTATGTTTTTTATATTTTTCATTTTATTGTTTTTTTTTTATTTTTGTATCTTTTAATTTTTTTTAAATTTCCTTATCAATATATATTACCAAGTAAATAAATTAAATTTTACTGCCTGATGATGGTGTTGTAATCCCGAAAATTTATAACATATTGCATTTTATATATATATAGATAGTTTAATTGTTTCAAAAAATAGAGTATCTACGCAAATACGAATATCCATTAAAAATAATGTTCAAGCTACTAAATTTTACATACACACATATATATATATATATATATATATATATATATATATATATATATATGTGTGTGTGTGTGTGTGTGTGTGTGTGTGTGTGTGTGTGTAGTTGTGCTAGCTCGTAATCATAATTCATCGTGGCCGAGTGTTTGAGCCATCTGTTTAGATTATGCGCGCTTTTCTAGAATTTTTCACTAAGTTCCTGTCAGTATAGTTGCAACAAACCGTGCGTCAGTAGTAATTTCCTATCTCACTAACCTGCATCCTCTCCTTCATGCTCCTTTCTTCCTCCGCTCCACTGTCATCAGTATTCTCATCCTTCTCATACACACTTCTTGACACTCCCTATAACCTGTCACTCTTTCTCATAACTGTAAAACAGTGGCAGTAAAATGTCTTTCTTGTGGGGATATGATTATAAAAAAAAATAGTGTTTCCTTCTTAAAGATCGTGATGTGTATAAATTTTCAGTGTCGTGCATAAATTGTAATGTTATATATATATATATATAAATATATATATATATATATATATATATATATATATATATAGATATATATAGATGAGAGGTGCCTGGAATTTTACCTCAGAATATTTACTGTAAAAAATTGCGAAGAATACTTAATTTTAAGGTATTTTTTTAAGAAATGGTGTGTCGTACTGAACCTTTTGTACGTAATATATATATATATATATATATATATATATATATATATAAACACACACACACACACACACACACACACACACACATATATATATATATATATATATATATATATATATATATAGTTACGAATTAAATGTACATTGCTATACGGAAATTTCTATTTTACAAGATAGATTCTCATCATTAAGCAATGTTTGATGTTGGTTGTGCAGATGATTTACATTTGAATAACAAAAAATTTTTGGTTTGCGGTGTATGTATGTGGGAAGATATAAAATTTACATGTGTGTTTTTTTTCAACTAATCAGAGCAAAGATTCATTTTGGGATTTGGCCCCCAAAGAATACATACTAACCAACTTTTTCTCTTTTTTCTTCTTTTTTTCTTTTTTCCTCCCTCATCCTACACTTTTCCCTACTTCCTTTCCTTCCTTAACGATCAAGATGTTCATCTGCCTTTAACCATATCTTATCATTTTCCCTTTTTTTCCTCTTTTCTTCCTTTAATTTTATTACCTTTGATGTGATATTCTCATTTAGTACCAAGGCTGTATTTTTCACTTTCTTATCAATTGTGGTTTATTTATTTATTTGTTGCAAGGATTTTTATTTTATATAAAGAAAAAAAATTCAAATAAATAATTTTATGTTTCAATTTATTTTGATACTTCATCAGTAATTATTTTCCTTAAGCACTTGTTGGCTATATTCATGTTATTTCATTTAGATTTTACCCATTTTTTAATGTGAACTATTTGCAATGTCTACATATGACATTTATCTCATTGCGTTTATTTAATAGATTTTTATTCTTAAGTGATTTAATAATAAATAGTTTTTCGTATATACATAATAAACATGGTTTATTTAGGGACGTATACGTTTTAGCTTCTTTTAGAATTTTCCACTTGTGGGTGTTTTTTTTTGTATCTTTATTTTTTGTAAGAGGTGTGCTGGTAAATCCGCTGTTTAAGAGTATTTTTCGTACTCCCTATATAATTTTTTTATATTTTTGGTTTTCTTTTGAAGATATTTCGCATTGATAGACGATTGATTCCGTTAGGCAGCTGTTTTCTAACGGGCAGTGTATATGGTTTACAATTACATTTTTTCTGGCTTTTTCCGGCTGTTTTTATGAAGTTTTTAAACATATTATTCTTTTGCTTTTTATGATTTTTTCCAGATTGTTTATGCAACTGTAACTTAATTTAATAGTGTTACTAGATATTACTTAGTGGATTTTTTTCCGGAAAGTGTTTCCTAATTAACGCGAGGAATCTTTCCCCAATTTGCTACCAATCATCTGGCTGAAAGGTGGTGTGTAACAGATAATGTTTCTATTCCTGTTTTTTCTTCGGGGATTAATTTTTTTCGTTTACATAATTAATATTTGGGTTTTTGTTTCTACTATTTTTTTTAAGGCAGTATTATCAAAATTAGTATGGTTTTTAAATACTTCTTCATTAGCTGAATTTCTACTAATTCTGTATTCGATTGATGGGGGTATATCCTTGATGATAGATGGAGGGTGGTTAGACTTTGGGTGGATGTATAAAGGATTGATATTTGTTTTTTGTTATTTTTGTATGGTTGGTGTATATTTTTCTCTAGATCTAAGGTTACATCGAGGAACTCTACTATATATTTGTTTTAATTGCTACTTTTAAAATAAGAGTTTTAAATTCTTTATATATCATCTTTCTGATTGTATCTATTTTAACATTTGTGGCATTTTTTATTATCATCAGTCCAGCGTCTCTGTATAGTCCAATGTCTTTAGTATCTAATTCCTTATAGGCTGTGAGATTATATAATTTTAACAATCCTACCAGATTTGAAAATATCGTATAGTCCAGAGATCCTATAGTAATATCAAAATTGTTCTCTTTGGAATTAATTTTTCTCCACTGTTTTTCTTTATGAATGAGTGCAAATGGTTTTGCATTCATTATTATTTTTCTCTCCTCAGTTATATCCGAGTAAAGAGTGGCGAATTCCAATGCTGTAACAAATAATTCTTTTGATATCGGTAGATAGTACTCCTCAATATCGAATTGGATAAAAGAGCAGTTGTGTTTTTCTTTAATATCATAAAACCAGTACTTTTTCCTTGTTTCTAACGAAATTCTCCTGTTTCTTAATATTTTACTCAACTTCTTTTTCACAACCTTATCTAAAACAAAAAAGAAAAAAAGTGATGAGGAAATAAAGCAAGAAAACATTTTATATTTTTGATCTAATTTAAAGGGATATTTGAATATAACATACTATTTTTATTTTAAATCAGAATGCAATTAATCTAATTTTTCAAAAGTTTTAAATTTTAAAGAACCCTTTTAATATCAATTTATTTATTAAATGCTTTTTAAAACTTTATTTTATTCTTTTATATAAAATCTGTTATATTACTATTTATAATTTCTGATACAATTCCTAATATCATAATACGATCTTTTAAATATCTATTCAATTATTAAAAAATTTAAATATTAATTTACTTATTTTAATATGTATTTAATTATTATTTTTCTAAAACAATTACTAGATATATGCAAGTTAATAGACATTTTTTATCCATATTCTAAGGTGAGCATTTTGCAATGTTTGCACATGACATTTATTTAATAGATTTTATTTTTAAGAAATCTAATAATATATAGTTTTTTCATGTAGATACAAAGGGCATGGGTCGTTTAAAGACTTACATATTCTAGCTTAAATATATATATAGAATAAAAAGTGTGAGAAGCCGTGAACATTTTCTTTAAAGTAATGGTACCATTATGGTACCATTATGGACCCTTAATGTATCATAACATGTATAATAACAACAACAATAAATATACACTTTAAAGAAAATGTTCACGGTTTCTCACACTTTTTATTCTATACCAATTTCTCTCGTTGGAACAATCCTATTTCTTTATCCAATATATATATATATATATATATATATATATATATATATATATATATATCGCGTGCAATGGACAAAGTGTCGTCTAAATTACGCAAAAAAAGAAAATAGCACTAATAACTCATTTTAATGCTTATATTTACCAAAATTGTACAAAATATCTTAAATTACTAAAGAGAAATTTTTTTGAATAATATCAACATTGGCTTCAAAATTCGACTCCAAATGGGTTCGTAGTCTCTTGCATATCGCCTAGACTGTCTCTTTGTTTGAATTGTTAAATTCTGCCAAAATTCTTGACTCCGCTTTTTCTATGGCGTTACAGTGATTTTTGTTTGTCTCTCGCTCAACTGACCCTCACACATATTAATAAAATAATTTGCAGTCTGGGGGAGTTAGGTAGCCAGTAGTAAGTGGTCATGTGGTCTCAGATGTTGTTTGGCAGCCATAACTTCATTCTGCTGCTTTTTTTTTTTTGGCAAAGGGCGAAGTTCTGTTGATAGACATATGATCTTCCAGGAGCCACGTAATCATCTCAGGGTGGAAATACTACTACTAGTGTATCAAAAAGAACTTAAATAAGATTAAACATGACAGACAATCAAGAAAGAGGAATTATTTAGCATAGTTCTTATCTTCACGAAGGTTTTATTTCTGATGTTATTTTATTAAACCATTTCATGAAAATGTTTCTTGGTTTTCTTATATAAAATCATGTACTTTTTAGACGTACAGACTGATTGTTATTGAAAAATAGTATTTTTCAATAAGGGCAACAATATTTGTTGTTTAAATACGAATATACGTAATCAGGTAAGGGGTGGGGTTTAGAAAATCTGATAATCACAGGACAGATTGAGGAAAATATTCAGTCAGTTAAGTGCTATACGTTTTACACGCTTTGGGTGATCATGTCTCGAAAGAGACATGACTGACTAGGCAGAAGATTATCCCGCAACCGGTTGCCATTTCTTTCTGCGGTAGACTGGTTGCCAACCAAGGCTATAGAACCCAATCTGTGCTGTTATTTAACCTATAACTGGAGGGAAGAGACGGATTAATACCTTTTCCAATGATATTTGTGCGTAAGTGAATGCAACGAATGAAAACTGAAATTCGAAATCGCCTTCCCGATTTGTCGTTCCGAGTCGATATCCACTGCACCACAACGCATATCCGAAGAAAATAGACAGAGGTAAAAAAAAACGCTTAACATACTTGATGGGTAAATAGATGGTAGAACAATGCTTGACAAAAAACAAAATTTACTGAGATACAAGGAAAATGTGGAGGGCCATGATTGCCTACGCTAGGAAAGGACACGTCACATAAAGAATAATTTGTATGAACGCAAAAATATCTTCCACTGAGAATGTGGCATGAAACAACTTCAACTTCGCTTATATGTCTGCCACAACAGATTCATCTGAGGAGAAACGTTTCACGGATAAATAAAGTTTGCGAAAACAGATGATAAAACAGATGATAATTTGGTCGCCAAATTCAGGATGTGATGTATGCATAAAATATATCGCAACCTTACCAATGGCGCCGCCTTTTGTTAGGTTTCATTGTTTGGAAAGACGTTTAAGCAAATATCTTGGTTTCTTTTAACGAACAGCTTTACACGTGTTTTTGAGAGTTTGCATTATCTGAGTACGTCAGTTGTCTGACTATGCAATAAAAAGACCAAGGACAGCACACTTTTTTTGCATCCCAGAAATAAATCCACCATCCAATAACTTTCTTGAACTTCGAAGATTGGTGACGATAACCACTTCCTAGAATCAACTTTATTCTTCATGGTAACGTTTTACACCCAAATACCAACACCATATATGATTTACTGTAGAAATTCCACATCTACTATGCTGCTTGAAAAGTTAAGTTAAATTGCCAAGTCAAATGATTTATGCTAGCATTTTCGCAGTATATTCAGATATGCATATTTTGACCTTACTATTCGGACATCGTTCTGTCCTTTAGTTGTAATATGTTTGGGCCTGTAGTGTAGAATCCCATGCGCATATTATATTCATATCTAAACTTATTTATAAATGGAACTTTGTATGTGTGCGTGTGTGTGTGTGTGTGTGTGTGTATCCGTTACCTATAGACTCCGAAACGGCTGAACCGATTTTCTTGAAATTTTACACGGTTGTACTATAAGCGTTTGCGAGTGTTCTTAGCAAGATTTTGTGTCGAGGTACCACCGATAAATATCGAAAATCGATTATCGAAAAAATCGGGTTATAGAAGGAGTAGCCCGATTTTAATCAAATTTGATGCACTCATAGACAAAGACATAAGAAACGATATTCAGAAGTTTCAAGGTTGCAGTTCTTACAATAGTGCAGAAAATCGATAATATATATATATATAAATCGATACCAGGAAATCAAAATTTGACTTATATTCATTAATTTTTCTTTCAGTCTACGGTTTCGCTTTAACTGGAAACATTTTAGTCTTTCGTGCAAATATCCAAAGAGTTTGAGCTCCAGAACCATGGATTAGTTTTAAAGATTTCATTACACCCGAGCAACGCCGGGCTCTACTGCTAGTTCTGTTATATATACAACTTTCAGTTCGCACTATTTACATTGTTCGGACTGTTGGTCTAATCTTTTCTGTTATATTCACGAAGGTTCTCTCGTTGTACTCTAATGCGTTCTCTAGGTGAGATACGTTGGTATTTTGAACCGAAACTTATTTCAGCTGTTTTATTTTTCAAAGTAACAAAGTAAGCCTCTCTACTGATCTTCAAAAGAACCCGCAGTTTGTGATTAAATGGGGTGGAAAATGGCTTCGAAATTGTAATGCCTCCAAACCGAAGCTGCTCTCCTTTAACCACCAAACAGAAACTTTCTTTTCTACAATCAGAATAGAAAACGCTAGTCTCCTAAAGAACAAAAAGCTGCTCGTCCTTGGCCTTAGTCTCTCAACCAACGTCAAACGGTATGACTACATCTGATCTATAGCTGTATCTGTTGCATTGAATGTGAGGTACTCTTTCGAGCCGGGAAATGTTTCTTGTCAGAATTCATTTTGCCCATCTAAAAATCTACCATTTGTGCATTGAATATAATTGTTCAACAAAATGAAAAGAACAATCTGCAATATAATCGGTCCTGACTTGGCATCTCGACTTCAGTAATTTTTCTCTGTCTTTTCTACAAGTATTTTCATGTCGACTAATGCTAGATTAGCATCAATGTCCCACCATTTTACCCTTGAAATATTTTAGTGTAACATTCTCTTCTACTCTAATAGTTTCTTTTCTCGCAGTTTCCGTTTGTTGAATACCCTTCCGCTGGTTTGCTTCCCTGATAGCTACAATCTCTAAAAGTTTAAATACAACGTCAATTGCCATCTTCTGTCTCCTCGATTCCAATCCTTCTTTTATCTTTTATTCGACATTCGTTGTACCATTTTTTTTCGAAGTAACTCCCTTGCACACTAGTTGCGGTCCTGCCTTGCTTGGGGTCAATGATTATAAAAATAAATAAATAAAATTTCTTAATGTCGTTATGCTACATTTACAATATATATCAAGAGTTTCCATTGAATATATTTTATCAAATTGATTCTGCAATAATTTTTTTATGATTTCTCCCTAAGTATTGCAACAAAGGTCACTAAGATGCAAGACGTTACTGTGAATTATTACAGAATATGAGAAAAACTACTATTAAATAAAACAATAAAGTAATAAGAATTAAGAAGACAGATGATAACGATTGATATATCATTTAAATTGCTGAAGCTCAAATTGACTTTGAAAAAGGAAACAAGAGAGATCTATATGCGAGAATACTACGGAAAAAACAGTTAACATACAATTTACGGTTAATTTAGCAATTTTAACTGTAATACGTTATCACCAATCTATTACTCTGCTGAAATTCTTAATGTCAATGTACCATAGGGAAAAGTTTATTAGAACAATTACCATAAAAGTATTTACAGAAAAGATAAGAACTTACATTTAACACAATAGTATTTTATAGAGCAGAGGGGAAATTACTAGTTTACGGAAATGGGAAAAAGGAACGAAGCCGATATGCAAGGTCAGGCCCAATAATGTTGACGAGTTTTATTTGGATTTTATGAAGAATATCCAAATATATAATAGGAGTTCCATACTAGATATGATAGCAATACTTAAAACAATGACGTATGATACATTCATAAAATGTAAAATATATTCTGTCAAACAAAATTGGTTATTCCGACATAGTGAGCCAACTTTATCAGCTCCAGACTTAGCAGCTAATTCGATAAACTCTTTTTACTTACTGTACGCTGAAAACCTTTCACCAAGAAGGGACAATGCGTATATATATATATATATATATATATATATATATATTAGTAATCCACATACAAGCCTGTTTCGCTATATCAGAGCTCATCAGTGTGGCTAGACACATCCACTTCCTTCTGGCCGGGATCGAAACTCGACCGATTTGGTGTCAGTCGCAGTCGCTACTCCCCTAAGACATAGGCGCATGGAATCAGAGAAGGGAATTATAAGCAGTGTATATATATGCCAGTCACCGAAAGAACTCAAGTCATTTCTGAAAAGTAATTCTTATGTCGCAGAAGTGGAAACTGTTTTAAAATTTTCTTCTCTAGTGAGCTCAATCCGTAATGAGAGCTTAATATATATATATATATATATATATATATATATATATATATATATATATATATGCTATTAATGCGTAAATTATATACATGTATATACATACATGAACACATATTAATATTTCATAACTCGGCGATTATTTCGTTTTTTTATTTGGTTTGATGCTATCGTAAATATGAATTGTAGGCGTTTAAGTTTTTATATACATTTTTATATATTATTGTTTCAATATGTTATATAGTGTATATGTATAAAATTATATTTGGTTATATCTTATGTTATAGTTTATCTAATGTTTCGTTTTTATTTCATGCTTAGCTGTTTATTTGATTCTGCTTTGGTGTTATATATTGAGGTATCTATTATCGGGGGTAAGGTTTCTTTTTTTCGTTTGTGTTGGTATTATTAGTTACAATGGCTTTGTATATTATGTCATTATTTAAACATTTTTGTTAAGTGGGCTACTTTATTTCTTTGTGAATTACATTTGCTTGTATTCTTTTAATTAATGTTATTGTTATTGGCTTTGTTGGGTATTTTTATTGTGCTGAGTTATTATATTGTACATGTTTTTCATACAGCTTCAACTAATTTTCAATCTATTTTTATTATTGATTTTTAATATTTCGTTGTTTTTCGGAAGTGTTTTTCAATTATTTTGAAGAATATTTCCCTATAAGTTATTTTTGTTTTATGGTTTGTGGTAGCTAATCAAAATTAAGTTTCTTTTTGTTGTTGACGTTTTTAATTGTTTATTTATTGTTTCTAGAATTTTTTAATATCCGCAGTTTCTTAAGGCTAATTCATACGTTGTTTTTCATTGAATATTTTGAGGCTACTTAAATTTGTTTAAAAACTTTTATTTATAGATACTGGTATTTTTTGGAATACCCCTAGGCAGTCTGAATTTTTGTTATATTATATTTGGTTGTTGTTTGGTTTTCTACATCGTTTTTATGTTCCGTTGTTTATGGTGAATGTTATAACAAAGGAATTTATTATGTATTAGTTAGATTTTGCGGTAAATCGTTGGGTTTTCAATGTTTTATTATTCATTTTCTTATTTTCTCTGTAGTTCTGTTGTGGAGTAGTTTTCGCACTGAAGATTATAATCGTGCTATGTTGGTTGCTAATCGACTTAACGTACCCAATATGTTAGAAACTTGGTAATCGTCCACTTAAAGCTGACTCCTTAGTATTCGGCTAACTGCTGACTAATATCAACTGGCTAGTAGTTCTACTGAACTCTAACAGAAGTCTAAAGAACTCCCGTCAACTTCCCAAGAACTTCCTGTTAACTCTTATTAATATAAGAGGGAGAGTCTATTATCTGAGAAGTAGGTGTGTTTCCCCATAACACCCCTCCTAAATTTAACTTCGCAATGGTAAAACTTTACTTTCTCAGCAAAAACGTGGTATATCTCCTACGTTTTGGATCCACTTGTAATTGATCCGTTTCTTTCCTTTTTCTTTTGGATCGGCGTACTTCCGGTAAAATTGTTGCTGTTGTTGGTAGATCGAATGTGTCATAAATTTGATTTGGTTCTTGCACGTACATTTTTCTTTTTTTACCAGGTACATCATGTTGCCGATCCGCTTGTCAGTTATTCCAATTTCCCAGAACGACTTGTTTTTCAGTAGACTTTGAAATAATATTTTCACCTGGGTTGTATTTTTTTATGTGAGTAAATCTTTCTCTATCTGGCTTTGATATTTGGGCAATAACTTGTCGAATACAGATCTAACCCTTTGTACGAAAATCACTTCTGCAGGTGATTGTGAAATTGGTGTTCCATTATTTAGAGTAATCCTGTATACTTGTAGGAATTTCTGTAGGGCTTCTTCAGCGAGTATTTCTCTAGCTTTTTAATGCTCTTTTAAGAGTGTCGACGAATCTTTCTGCTAAGCGGTTTGACCTTGGGTGATAGGGAGCTGTAGTAATGCGTTCTACATTGTACTCCTTGCAGAAATCCTTAAACAGTCTTGACATAAACTGGCTTCCATTGTCCGTTAATACTGCATTTGCAACACCAACCCATGCGATCAATTCTAGTAGAAAATTCTTTGTACTTTGGGTAGTCGGTTGTCTAATTCTCTGTATCTTCGGCCATTTTAAGAAATTATCTACTACTATTATAATTGTATCCATTTAGTGGACCCGCAAAATCTACGTGTAACCTAGGCAGGTCCGTTTTTGGCCAGGGATTAGATTATCCGGGGTGCCTTTGCAGGTAAGGCAGAGCCTTGACACTTTGCAACTGTATTCTCGATGTCCCTGTCCATGTTCGGCCAATAAACAAAGCTTCGCATTAGGCTTTTCATCCTAGTGCTGCCCGGATGACCAGTGTAAAAATCCTTCAGTATCTGTTTTTGTAGGGTGTAAGGAATCACTACACGTTCTCTATATAATAATACTGAATCACACAGCGAAAATACATTTGTCGTGAACTGGTCTTTCTTGGCTATTTTTTCTTTTACCTGTAAGATATAGTTCTCCCTGGTGGCTTCTTTTATTTTAACCTGTGTTACAGGAAGTTCTCGAATATAGAGTAATTTTTAGTTCCTCTTCAGACCTTAGTGCGTAATTACCGTGTCATCAAACGGTTCACTCATTTTTTGGAATCAATCAGGACAATTTGTTTGATGGAATGTACTCCATACTGAAGTCATAATTGTTTGGTATCCTACTCCATCCCTGTAGTGGGTTGGCTGTATATGTCGGCAAACCTTTTTTCGATCCGAAAATCGATATTAGAGGCTTATGCTCCATTTGTAGCTTAATATTTCGACCGTGAATGAATCGGTGAAATTTCGCAACTGCGAATATAATACCAAGCGCCTCTTTCTCTATCTGAGAGTAATTCTTTTCAGCCGGAAGTAGCGCCCCAGAAGCATGAGCAACTGGTTTAATTTGACCATCTGCCATTTTATGAATGCTCCAATCCCATAAGCACTTGCGTCACAGGCTACTATGATCCGTATTGTAATGGGTTAGAAAGAGTTCCGCGGTTAATGCTTCTTTTATCTTTTCGAATGCTTTCTGGCATTCATCAGTCCACTTCCAAGGTTTTCCTTTTTTTAGTAATTCATTTAAAGGTGCCTTCAGATTATACATCTTAGGGATATATACCTGATAATAAATGGCTAATCCAAAAAATTTGTAGCGTGGTAATATTCTTTGGAGCCGGCATGATTTTATAGCTCTAGTCGCTCTGAGTTTGGCTTCTACCATTTTTATTGATGATCTGCCCCAGATATTTTATTTTGTCCATAAAAATCTCGCATTTGTTTTCCTTAAGTTTGAATCCGAATTCTTGAATTCTTGCATCTACAGAGTTTACATGTTTTTATATGTTCAGCTATAATTGTGCTTTTCCATAGGATGTCGTCTAGATACACGACAGCAAAATCTAGACCACCCAACATCGAATCCATTACTTGCTGGAAAATGGCGGGCGCGACCTTGACACCAAAAGGTAGTCTGTTAAACTTATACAAACCTCGATCCGTGTTTATATATAAGAGCTTTGTAGTTTCTTTCTTTACCGGTATTTGCAGGTATGCGTCGCGAGGTTTATTTTCGAAAATATTTTGCCTCCGTTTAGTTTCGCAAAAATTTCTTCTGATGTTGGTAGTGGGTAATTGTAATCCTTTAGTGTTGCGTTTAACCCCGTCGAGAAATCAGTACAAACACGAATTATTTTCGACTTGTTTTTTACGTATGCTGTCGGTGTCGCCCAATCACTATCCTGAACTTTTTCATGTACACCGGTTTTCTCAAGTCTATCTAATTCCATATCTAACAATATCCAATAGGGGCAAACGGCACATTTCTTTTCTTTTTAAATACCGCCTGAGCGTTTTCTTTCAATTGGAATTTTGCCTCCATCTTGGTACATGTTCCTAAACCTGGCGAGAAAACAGTAGGAAATGTTTCCTTTAGTTTACTTATGAGTTTTTCTGTCTCGTTGTTTAAGTTTTCTACCTTATGACAAAAAAAATTTAATTGGTAGATCCCATAATTAGAATTCCGTTATCCAATTTGTACCAAGTAAATTTGTGGTATCTTCGATGACAAATATTCTGACTTTTCGCGTTTTTTATTTAATGTGACATTTGAGACAAATTCTCCGAAGAACTGTATCTTTTTACCCGTCACTGACCTCGCGATTTTATTCGTTTTTATTAACGTTGGTTTCGCCAACATCTTCCACGTATTTAGATTTAGATTTATAATAGACAGAGTCGACCCAGTGTCGAGTTGCCGATATCCACTGTACCACATGTATGGTCAACTAAAATCCGAGATTTTACCATCATTGAAAACTTGTGACAATGTTTGTCTTATGGAATCAGTGAGTCGATTGTGCGTTGTGGTACAGTGGATATCGCCTTGGAACGAGAAACCGGGGAGCCGAGTTCGAATTCCAGTTGTATCCATTGCATTCACTTACGCGCAAATACCCTTGGGAAAGGTATTAATCCGTCTCTTTCTTCCAGTTATGGGTTAAATAGCAGGACAGACTGAGTTCTATAGCCTTGGTCGGCAACCAATCTACCGCAGAAAGCAATGGCAACCTACTGCGGGATAATGTTCTGCCCAGGAAGTCATGTCTCTTTCGAGACATGATCGCCCAAGCGTGTATAACGTATGGCACTTAACTGACTGACTGAGTCAAATTCAAAATCCAGCCTAGTCTCTTTTTTTTTTTTTAATCGTATCACCCCGATCAAGGCGGTAACGCCACTGATGTGCAGGGGGTTACGTAATAGTGAAAAGATTGGAAAAGAGAATGCCGGAAACCACATCCTAAACAGGGAACAAGGGATGAGCCGGGAACAAGTAATGAATAGGGAACAAGGGATGAACAGGGAACAAGGGATGGACAGGGAACAAGGAGTTTACTTTCGCACAAATACTCTTGGGAAGAGCATTAATAAATCTATTTTTTTCGGTTTCTGGTATAGGTTAAATAACCGTACAGACCGAGTGAGAAACTTGAGTGACAACCCAACTAGGGGAAATAAATCTTTGAAGTCAAACCCAGCCTGAAGAGAGATGGCTACTGTCAGGCTATATTGCAATACTACGACGGTAGGGTAGATGGTTTACGTAAGACTCTAAAGAGATGAGAATTGTGACTCTCAAGTGGAGATTAAGTGGAATTTCTAATAAAAAATTAAAAACAAATTATGCAAATAGTTATTCATCGCCTGTTTAAAAAATGCTAATATGTACATAATTCACTGCAGCTGATGTTTGAATCTACATTTGTCACTTGTGATAAGACAGGTTTATGAAATTATTTAACCTAGATGTTCTCCTTCTGGTCACTATGTGCTGATCCGTCCCTTATGAAATGTTTGCAGCTAACCCCGACATTTAATTATCGCATTGAACTAGATGCGTTTGAGATGAGCACGCGTGAGATTAAGAAAAAAAACGTATGACAGAATTATATAAACTTCCACTTCAGGGAGGAAATAATCTATAAGATTTCAAGAGTTACTTTGGATCCATGCTCAAAGAATCCAAATAATCAAACACGTTACTCTCTCGCTGGTCTGTAACATAATTTCAAAGCTTAACACCCATAAGGCGAACATATGTGACAGAATCTTAATCGTTGTCCTTGAGAAATGTGCCCCTGAAGTCTCCTATGTCCTGTTCAAACTCTAAAACTACTGTCTCTCAACTTCTTGCATCTTTGCCTGCTGGTAGTCTTCTTTTGTGGTTCATGTATTTAAACACGCTGATTATCTAATTATAGGCCTATCAGCCTCCGACCGGTTATTTCCAAAATGCTCCAGGCCATCATTAATGCGGAAGTGGTTCAACATCTCACAGCCCACGGTCTCCTCTCCGATAAAGAGTATGGTTTCTGCTTCACCAGGTCTACTGCTGATATGTTACCGACCATCACAGAGGTAAAAACGAGGAGGCTCGAGCTATTGCATTAGATATCTCCAAAGACAGAGTCTTGCATGCTGACCTTCTACGCAAGCTACATGGCTACGTTATAACTGGACGATTGTTTGACCAAATCCAGTTTTTCTTTTCAAATCGCATAATGAAGGTAGTATTGAATGGACATGATTACAGATACTATCATACGAACGCGAGTACTCCTCAAGGCTCGATTCTAGGTACTAGGCGTTTCTTGATCTTCATCAACGATCTCCCTGATGTAATCAGATCCCAAGTTGGCATTTATGGTGACGACACAACAATTTACTCCCGCCTCAATAATCAATCTGCTGAGGCTGACAAAACAAACTTCACTGCTGATCTTGAAAAGGACCCTCAATCAGATGGTGAACTCATTCACCTCTTATGTAACGCACCTGTAGCAGTTCTGCTTTACTTGAGGTGAAAGGATTAAAATAGAAATTAATAAGATAACCGATAATATTTCGTATCTAGTCTACTGTTTTGATTGGTACCAAAATATAACTTTAATATCATCTTCCAGGTGCGATTTATAATAAATTAGAATGGTTTCATGTCACATAAATTTGGATTTTATTGAAAATCTACTTACTGTCGTTTCCTTCGAAGCTTCGCTCTTGTACATGTGTACAACATTCAAGAGAGTGCATACAATTGCTTCACAAATATCTTTGTCGTAAACATTGTTCAAACTCGGCAAATTTAAGGCAAGTATTACATTTCGTATATCAGCTTATCTGAAACACTACCGATTCTAGCATACACATTAAAGTATGCTTCTCTTCAATTTGGTACAATGCCACTTATCCATACAAGATATGAATATTCATATATATATATATATATATATATATATATATATATATATATATATATATAAGTGAGTGGTTAGAGCATATAAAGTGAGAAAGCGAAAGAGATTGATAGATATAAGTGTGCGCATGTGTTTGTGGACTCGTCGGAAGCGTCAAAAGTGCTTGCCCTCACATTTGACAGTCAACAGTGACCTTGTGTCTGTCGAATAAGCGAAGGTCATCTCTCCATCCTAAGTGCCACCCGTGCCGCATTCTTGCCTGTCAAATTTTTCTCTTTGGCACAGTCGTTTCTCGTTTCTCACAGACGTTTATACTGGCCGTTTAACTGACAGCAGTGGACAACAGACCGGACAAAGGTCCCGACCGCAGTATTTTCTTCCTCGAACTTATTTTGCTGTTTATTTTGCTTTTGTTCAAGACGTCAGTAGAATAATGTCGAATAGAAATCTCATGCATAAACATTAGGAAGGTGGTCTGGCAACAGGTTCTTTCATGTCATGTCCTTTTCGTTGCATTTTAAGTTTAATATTACGAGGATTTTCGCTTTCTCCTTTTCGCTGTTCAACTTTTCTTTTTCCTTTGTATACTCAATACTTTCACAAATATTTTTTATCTCATTTTTGTTTTACATTTATTTATCGTCTTTCAATTGCAAGGCAGACGCATTACTTCTTTTTCAAGACTATTTACTTATGTTTTACTTAATACGTTTTTGTTTAAATCTCGTTTAATTAACGAGATTTAAACGATAGTTAACCAATTAATTCATTCTATTCTTTGTAATTTCTTTTTCACTTCAACATTCCTTCGTTCTTATTATTTTTAATTCTCTTGGCTTTGCGTCTCTTTAATTATACCATTAATTTATTTTACAATTATTTTTCACGTTACATCTTTTGTTATTTCGTTAATTCTTCATATACTTGAAGACGCTTAGTATTGAATGTGCCTAGAGAGTAATGGTTATTGGTGCAGAAAGTCAATTCCTGGTGATTCTGTTTAGTTCACTTTTCACTGATACCCCTTAAAAAACATGGATCCATTTCTTCCACACATTGGTTAAACAGCAGAGCTTACTGGACTCTTTTTCTTGACGTGGCAGCCAGTCAAATGATGGAAAATTACTTCCAATCTAACATAAAAAACGGATGTGTTTCTATAGACAATTTGTAGCCTAGATACACCACTCTTGTTATTGCTGCAGCATATTCGGTACCTCAACCCCCTGAATAGGTTAAGCCAATCAAGGCATGTGTAAATTCAAAGAACAACGAACTTTATTAATATTGATACATACAAGAAATGTCTAATCTCAATATTGCTTATTTGGGGTAGGAACTGGAAGATATATTTATAGCATGATTTGACCGAAAGCTTTTCTTCTTTAGCTTCTTGTTGTCGCAGCCTTTTTTTTTCTGTATGTTTTATCCATATTTACTAAGTCTTGCTTATTCTGGGTTTATCCTAATAGGATCTATTCTGATGCAAGTGTGGATCTAAATTTTAATGCTACTGAGATCCTATATCATCTATGATCAAGCAAAAGTAAGTATTCGGTATAATTATGCTGTAAATACACCGATTATTAGTCGTAGTCAGTTTTTACATCAGTGTTCACAGGAAACGACAACCGTGTCTCTTTAATGATTTAGCATTATTTTCATTATTATAGCAGTTTTGTTTTCCTCAAGTCGTGATATTCCAGAAGATCTTAACATTTCTCTTCGTAACTCTTCTGATAAGGATTGGCACAACTGTTACATTCACATTTCATTATTTCCCAAGTTTTTCAAGCAAAGTCGAGATGCATATCTAAGTTTTTTTTTAACAACCCCTTAGTTTTAAACTTTCATCGTCTGTTACATCAACAGCTTTTCTATGCCTTCTTTTTTACATTACAACAAACAGTTTCAAGTTCCTAATCTGGTATGGGAGATTGGTTAGATTCACAATCCCAGATGAGTTTATGTTTTTTATTTTAATCTCTGATTATATCAAGAATTTAAAGTTCAAGAATTATGCACTCACAGTTCCAAGTAGATTACGTTCCTCGTAGAACAATGCCTTTCATCGAAATATTTCTGGGGTTATTACAAATCTTTGTTAAACTGTATCAAATGTTTAAATATTGAAAGAAACACTAATTAATATTTTATTCGTTTGTGTTCTTATTTCTCCTCAGAGTGAAGACGCGCTTTAGTGTTTTGCTTCATTTTATGTTCTGCATAAAACGACGACCCCCTACGATTTGACAAAACGTTTATTTGTTTACAGTTGCAACGTTAAATCTGATAGCTTTGATTTGGTGTCTAACACACTAACCTGCTCCCATTCTATCAAACACTCTTCCCATCTGCCCAACCCTCGGTATCCTTACTCATCTGTCACCTTCCTCCTGACATTCCCTATGTCTAACCACTCCTTCTCTTTACCTTCCCCTATGTAGCCCCATGCGCAATAATGTCAGTGGAATGCCTTGCTTGGGGTGAGATGATTAAAAAAAAATATATATATATAAATTTCAGACTTCAAAAAAATATTAATTGAATTCTATAGAATAAATGTTGTTTACGGTTTTGGTTTGCATGGTCAAACCTCATTCCCAGTGGATTATCGTTCCTTCATTCTTAAATATACTTTTATACATTTTTAGAGTTTTAATTCATTATATGATTGGTAGTTTCTTATTTGTCGCTGCTGAAAAGGAATTGACTTTTTGTTGTGTGTATTCAATGTTTATACTGTTCATTGAAATATATAATTATCCGCTAGTCTTATAACGGATTTCTTTTCCTTTTAGGGTGTAATGTTTTGCCACACCTCTATCATTATTATTTTTATAGCAAAAGAGAGTCTGTATGGGAAAATTATATTTCGTTTAAAGTTTTATCTAATTTACATTTGTTCGTTTATTTTGGAGCAGTAAAGGGCCATTATTTAACTTTTGATGAATCATTATTGACGATTATTTGTTAATAATTTTAACAAGCATTTTTCATTTTGATTTTCATTGCATTTTATCTCAACTTATTCAATCCGTCATTCCGTAGCAGAGAAGTATTAGATGATAATATTGAACTAGAACGGTTGATACTATTTCTACTTAAAAAAATGATAATACCGTTGCTTCTAATATTGCTATTGAGAGACACCAAAACAATCAGACACCAAGAGATATCTAGGATTATGAAGTCAACCCACAAGCAGATTCTCTTGCAGTTTAGATGGTAAGGGCAGCTGGTAAAGTTTTGTGACAAAATGTTATATATTCTTACCAATCAGCTTTTCCGATTTTGGTGTTCTGCAAAAAAAAAAAAATAAAATAAATAAAATAAATAAATAATAAAGCAATAAATTAATTAAAAATACAGCTAAATTCAAGATAGATGTGGGATCTCCCCCTTTTTGTACATGACAATAGACTCGCCTGAGTGTATATATAATCCTGCCATAGAGAGAACAGTGGAATATCTTAAATCTTAGTTGTAGTTGCAGTTTACAGTGGAGAGTAATCGTAGAGATCCGTTAGAGTTATTGAAGAGTTTATACCGAAGTTAACCAGAGACCAGACTAGCTATGACGCCCCACTTAGCTAAAATAAGTTACCTGGACATACTATTTTACTTCAAGATTTGTATATATATTTATTTCTACTAATAGTATTCCTGAATTGACTAACCAGCTTTCCAGTTTGTATATTACGTTCAATATAACCTACTTTCTATCTCCATACTTGTTTTTGTTGTTCATTATTTTGGTGGTTCCTCCTCCGGAACTCACAACAGTAGATAAATTTATAATGATATATCTGTCTGAATATATAATTAAAATATTTGTTAATGCATACATAGATTTGTAGAAATCTATTTAGTTTATATTGATGCAAACCTGTACTTATCGAACTAGCTAAGTTTCTTTATATATAGGTGCATTGATTACAGAATTGCGCCAAAAAGACAATTTCGGAGGCGGACATTTGTATCACAGATTTAGATAAAGAAATATACTGGAAATAACTCCTTTTTCTACGTTTCACAAATAGTAGCTAAATAGCAATCTGGCAGAATATTGTCAGACTTGAAAGTTTTTTTTTTAATCATATCATCCCAAGCAAGGCTAAATTGCCACTGATGCGCAGGGGTATGTTCGATGCAGAGATAAAGCACTCAGGTTTTGTATGCAAAATGATAAAAGACACCGATTTAGATTTATTCACGCATCTTAAACATTTTCATAGACCAACGACTTGATACATCGAATTTTGCTTAATTGCGTCGTCTTTGGATAGGCACAACCACCAGTTACTCATGATGGATATTGCTTTTGGGCCAGCTGCGTTTGACGTCATGACATACCTCTGATATTGTTATATATTTTTGACCTTGAGAACAGATGCCTTGACGCAAAAACAACTATAATATCATTGCTACTCGAGTGGTGATTATGTAATATATTCTGTGACCCTCAGAAATTTGATTTCTGTCAAAGGCAGAAATGTAGAAACAATGACAAACAAAAGTGTGTTTAAATTAAAGAGAGCGATTTCAAGGTCAGGAAATATAAAACAATGGCAGAGGAATATAGGCAGTGACAAACAAAAGAGTTTTTAAATTAAAGAGAGCGATTTCAAGGTCAGGAAATATAAAACAATGGCAGAGGAATATAGGCAGTGACAAACAAAAGACTTTTTAAATTAAAGAGAGCGATTTCAAGGTCAGGAAATATAAAACAATGGCAGAGGAATATAGGCAGTGACAAACAAAAGTGTGTTTAAATTAAAGAGAGCGATTTCAAGGTCAGGAAATATAAAACAATGGCAGAGGAATATAGGCAGTGACAAACAAAAGTGTGTTTAAATTAAAGAGAGCGATTTCAAGGTCAGGAAATATAAAACAATGGCAGAAGAATATAGGCAGTGACAAACAAAAGTATGTTTAAATTAAAGAGAGCGATTTCAAGGTCAGCAAATATAAAACACTGGCAGAGGAATGTAGGCAGTGACAAACAAAAGTGTGTTTAAATTAAAGAGAGCGATTTCAAGGTCAGGAAATATAAAACAATGGCAGAGGAATGTAGGCAGTGACAAACAAAAGTGTGTTTACATTAAAGGAATGTAAATATATTTTGGTGAGCCGACAGAAATATTATTTGGCGTCAGGAAAAATGACAAAGAAAAATGTGTTTGCGTCAAAGCATCTGTTCTCAAAGTCAAAAATATAAAACAATATCAGAGGAATGTCATGACGTCAAAGGCAGCTAGCCCAAAAGCAAGACCCCGCGTGAGTGATTGGTAGGTGTGCCTATCCATAGATGACGCAATTAAGGATAATTCGAGGTATTTCGACTTATAAAAGACCTGTTTTCTTTTCGCTTAAAGGCAGAGGACTCAGAGAGAACGCAAGGAAGACAACAGCAGACAGTCACCGTCCTCGTATTTGCATTATTCCCTCTGACTTTCACTCCCATACAATCATCCCGAAGAGAATAAAAATATAAGATTATGTTTTTATAAAAATATAAGATTATATTTTTACACCCACGTTGTTCTGTGTTGTCGTCAAGACGATCGTCGTTTCAGCAGCAGCTACAATATTATATACCATACACGATTTGGTATGTAACAGCTACACTTGTCTAGTATATTTAAGGACAGGAACGAGAATTTTCTTCAATTTTCCCGCTGCACGATAACTATTTTGTACGACATGCTTATTTTTGTTTCAATAAAATTTTATCCGCAAGACAATTAAAATCTTCAGGTGAAACGTTTACTTGAATCAACACTCTTATTTTGTAAATCGAAAAATTCTCACCTGCATGACTTATCCAGGTGACACATGTAAAAACGTTAATGTGTGTGGTCCGTACTAAAGCAATATGATAAGCTAATTTTATTCTAACGGTGTGTGGGTTTTTCTTCATCTCGATTAAAAGTATATGGACAATGATGATTACAATTTGAAAAAATTCTGTCGCTGAAGACTTGCTCAATGTCAGTTTGATTTGGTGCTTCCTGTGCCTGTTGTAGTTTTTTTGTGGTAATAACTAGGAAGCATTATTCAGGTACGTGCTTCTCGTGTGGTTTTTAAAATATCCTATTATAATTATGCTTATCCTACCTCTGATGATTAGTTAGCACAACTGTTACATGCTGTTAATACCTCATAAATAATGAAATAGTCAGCCTTTTGATCGCTTGTAAAGAGGAGAAAATATATCACTGGGTTTCACTGAGCAAAAAGAAAAAGGGATAGATAGAAATGGAGAGAGAGAGAGAATTAGCTTCAGTTAATAAAAAGAGATATTACACTTTAAGCCAAAAGGCCGAGAATCCATAGCAATCACAATAAAAGAGGCATTTGTCAGACGGAATCGAACAAGGACTTTTTTAAGAATTTAAAAAACTGAATATATATATATATATATATATATATATATATATAACGATTTGTACCCACAGAAATTACTAATGGCTTTAAAAAGAGAGATATATGTGTACATTTTATGTGTTTTTTTTTAAATAAATTTATTTTTAAACGAGGTCCATCATCTCCCAGCATTGTAAGTAATTTATTTTGCCTTGTCTTTTTCCTTAATTCCCTTAAAAGCCAACGAACCCTTGATAAGAGTTGGCCGAAAGGTTCCTCGGGTTTAAATAATATGACGTCTGTTCTTTTTAAAGATATATATATATATATATATATATATATATATATATATATATAATCGGCTTCAACCCAAGCAAGGTAATAAAGCCACCAATGCACAACACGTTATTAAGTAAGGAAGAAACATTAACATTAGGCTGGAAGAGAAAAGAGTGATCAGGTTTTCAGTAGATAGCGATTGACATTGCATTTAAATTATTACAGATTAAAGTTGACTGGAATGTATGGAGCCGGACGGGAGTTCCACAAGCGAGAATTGCAAGAAAATAAACTTTTAGCATAGAGTTTAAGGCTAAATCTGGCCAGATCAAATGTAAATCGATGAAATCTTGACGCCAGTATTGTTATTATTAAAACCTCGGTACTAGTACGGACACCGTAGTTAAGCAACGTCGAACCTAATCAGTAATTGGTGACTACTTGGAAATAGCAGGTGCTGTACTCTGAAATGTGAAGGTGGCTTAATGGGTAAAAAAATCGGAACTGAAACTCGTTTCCTTATATTTATTTATACGCCAGTTTATTTGGAAAACATGAATCCATGACTTCTCTCCCCAACTATGGGTTAATTATTACAAATAATCATTATTATCTCAAAAAATCTAACAATCTACAAATAATTTCTGGGCTTAATTAACATACAAAAGAGTGAGAAACTATGAAAAGACAAACCTCTCAATTTTAAGATCAAGCGATAAATTCATACTTTTCCCAAAAAGTAATTAAATTCAAATCCGGCCGAAAAGGACAGGCGTGCTTGACTAAACAGAGGTCCTGAGAAGCAACTATTGTTTACAACAGAATTTAGTATATAAGAAAACAGACTCTTTCAATCTAATAATATATGAGCATATTTCAAATATTTTCGCGTGTGTACGTTTCAATAAATGTGTAATATCTACATATATGTGTATGTTTAAATAAATGTGTACGTTGTACATATGTGTGTATACATGGACATATGTGTAATTTGTATATGTTTCGATATATGTGCAATTTTACATAAGTGTGTATGTTTGGATATATGTATAATTTTTACATGTTTTATATGTTTAGATATATGTGTAGCTTGTACATATTTGTATATGTTTGAATATATGTGCAATTTGTATATATGTTTAGATATATGTGTAATTTATACATAGGTGTGTATGTTTGAATAGATGTGTAATTTGTATATATGTGCATATGACTGGATATATGTGAAATTTGTACATCTGTATGTGTGTTCAGATTTTAATTCGAATATTACGTTGTTTGTCTATGATTTTTTTTTTGTTTGTCTATGATTTTTCTTTTTTCCCCATTTTTCATGCGTTTTCTTTCTTTATTATTCATTTTGATTCCATCTCCTTGCGTCTTCTCTCACAATCTGCTTTTCTTTATTGACATGTCTTAAATTCTTTCTGTTTTAATCACGTCATATTTATTATTTTCTTTCAACAGTTGACAAAAACATTGAAATGTAGTCTAAACTTGACAGTTTGCTATGATAATAGTCTTTTCGCAAAAGCACGAATATTATGAGCTTGGCAGTAACAAGGAAAATAAAATAAAATCAAGTCATCCATATTACTTATCCAGTCATCAGTAATCATCATATTTTGCGTTTATTTGCCTATATATTTCTTTCTTTCTTTCTTTCTTTCTTTCTTTCTTTCTTTTTTCCTTATATATATATATATATCTCAATATCAGTTTTAGTAAACCGGTTTGTCAGAGTGACGACCTTCACTGTCGCAGACTCTCATCCAAGCATATTTATCTTCAACGCTAACTGAGCCAACCTGTACTGCAACAAGACGGAATGTATTTTAGATAATGCTTCCTGGACCAATTAAATAAAATGAATTATTAGTTTTAAATTGTACATGTTCAGTTAAGTGAAAAATGATATTTTGTTTAAAATCTATAAAATATCAGAAAACGCAAAGAAATATTTATTGACTTAACATGGACTCATACCCATAAACATTTTTAAAACCTGCAGACTCTAGGACATTATCCAAACTTTCCATGAAAATTATATATAGATATATATATTTTGAGGAAATTATGACAAACTCGTAAAATCGGATAGGATAATCCAAAAGATTTTATCTAATTAATAATAAATATCAAGGAGCTCAAAATCTCAATGGATATTATTGAGATTACGAATACGATATAGAGAGAAGAAATCTCAGAGCATAATTAGTATAAAAGCTGTTTCATTTGACTAAAAAAATCAAATTTGACTTTCTCATCTTGTATTTTTAAAATTGCCGAAAGAATTTCTGGATTTCTAACCGTTTATGTTTTGGTTTTATTTTTCCTCTCTCTCTCTCTCTCTCTCTCTCTCTCTCTCTCTCTCTCTCTCTCTCTCTCTCTCTCTCTTGGGCGCGTATAATGATATGCGCTAAAAAGTCTGCCTACTTCCACCGAACGCTCATAGCCCAGGGGTAGAGTTGCCGACTGACGCCATTTTCGGTCGGGTTTCAATCCTGGGTAAAAAAGCAGGCGGAGTCTAACCGTACTGATGAGCTGTGATACGGCGAAACAAATCTGTTTGCGGATGACAATATTTACGCTCTCACACCCTGATTGAGCACTCTGGAAAAATAGTAGACTTTGATAAACAGTAGCTACTCTGGCATGTACGCATCGCTCATTCAGTGAAATGAATTAGAACGCGCTAGCTATTGGGCGCATATAATGATATGCGCTAAAATGTCTGCCTACTTCCACCGAACGCCCATAGCCCAGGGGTAGAGTCGCCGACTGACGCCATTTCGGTCGGGTTTCAATCCTGGGTAAAAAAGCAGTCGGAGACTAACCGTACTGATGAGCTGTGATACGGCGAAACAGAACTGTCTGCGGATGACAATATATATATATTTATAGATAGATAGATGTAGAATAATACCATATAAAAATAATTTTTATATACTCGAAACAATCATAGCAATAAATAAAAATAGTGAAGTATTTTTACCTAACTGTCACTTGTTTAGAAATTACTTTCTTTACGTTAATATGATAAACTGAGCAGATATGTATATCTCGAAATTCTGAGCAAGATTTAATTTTATAAAATACTATGCAACTTTGCATGGTGATATGTATATTTTTTTAAAGTACGTATCATTTCTCCTACCAATAAAATATATTATAAGCAATTGACATACATCAAACAAACTCTTATCAATAATGGTTTTCCTGACTATTTTGTTGATAATGAAATAAATAAATATTCTTCAGACCTAACATGTGACACATCTAGAAAATCACACTCAGTTAACCTCTTTTATAGAGAACAAATGCACAGACAGTATAGTATGGATGAGAAGGCACTTAAGTCTATAAAAACCCATAATGTGTTTCCAGCTGATTCTAATAAAACCTTAAAACTTATGATATACTATAGTAAATTCAAAACCTCTAATCTGATAATGAACAACAACGATTACCCAGCTGCTACCGGTGTTAATAGAATTAATGTAGTGTGTGATTTTAAATGTCCTTTTGAAGAATTCTCTTCTAATCCACATACATACATTGGATTTAAAACTACCCGGCTCTCTAGACGATTAACTATGCATTTAAATGATTCCCGTGCCATTACACAACATCTTAAGTCACATACTCTTTCCCTTCAGAATTCTGACAGTTTTAAAATTCTCATAGACAATACTAAAATTAATGATCATCACACAGACATTAGAAGTCTAAAAGATTTAGAGGCACTAAATATCAGAAGTAGAAAACCTTTTATCAATCGCACAGCTTACCAAGTTTCTGGACATATACTTAGAGAATTTATGAACGCGCATTGTTTAATGTGGATACATTTAGTCATAATTTCTGTTCTTTCATTTAACAGTTCATCTTTATTTGGGAATATCATAATTTCTAATTTTTCTTCTTGGCGCAGTCTACATATTTGTCCACCGTTGTAAGGTTTGGCTGTTTTTACAATGCTCCACGTTATGTGTGGATATTTTTCATATTTTGATTTTAATTTCCAGACATGGTTAGGTTAGCCAATTGTGTACTGTTTTTTAAATTTTTCTATTTTAAATATAGATCTGTGGTTGAACCACCTGGTCTTAAAGGTGTCTTTGGTTGAGCCCAAATATATTTTGTTTGGTCCATCTGGGCCATGTACCTCTGCCTTATAATTTTTTTTTTTTTGTGTTGCATTGACCTTGAAGTGAACATTTATTTTTGTCCCTGCAATTGCATTCTTTGGTGGTTTTGTTTTGTACGATGCTATTTGAGTTTCTGGCGTTTTGTCGTTTTATGAAACTATCAAATTTATTAGTGCAACTATAACTAAGTTTGATTGTGTTTTTGTTGAAAATTTTCTTTAGTTCTGATTCTTTAAAAACTTTTTAAAAAATTCATGCGCATGTGTCATAAACCCAGGTCAATGAATTCCTAACAGATGAAATTTCCGCATAATGTTCTTGACACACACACACACACACACACACACACATATATATATATATATATAGTGATGATCATCCACGTATACTGTCTTAATATGTATAGGAAAGAATATTAATAAAAAGTTTAGAATTTGAAAATGTACTTTTTTAAACAGTATTTGTTTATTTTTATTATATTTTATATTTCAGACCGTCCTCGGTCCTTCATCAGAAACAAGTGATTTTTAAATTTGAATTAGAAACGTATTTCACGATAGCGTCCGAATATTTTTTGTTTACATCACGTGGTGTCGATAAACCAATCAACATGCGGCACGTCCGTTTGTTCATTTTCGGTAAACCAATCAACATGCGGCACGTCCGTAGAGAAAGTCTGTTTGTTTTAGATAAAAAATTCTTTGGAATATCTGAAAAAGAAAATTTTTTTTACCTCTTGAAATATTTGTAGAGATTCAACACACATTTAATAACAGACAAAACATTCTCTGTACCCAACACCAAAATAAAATTACACCCACCAAACCTTACTTGTGATAGCAAAAACATCATCTACTTTCTCCTCTGCTCAATTTGCCCCAACAGTGGATATATCGGCGAATCCGGTAATAGCTTTAGACTTCGCTTCAATAATCACAAACTAGATATACGACAAAAAAATGTATACTCCCCAATTGCAGCCCATTTTAATCAACCTGATCATACTTTAGAAAATTGCAAATGTTTACTAATAGACTCCAATTTTAGTTCTACATACACACGCAGAAAGAAAGAAAAATACTGGATTTTAAAATTAAATACACACAAGCTAGGGTTAAATAGGGACTTAGGTGTGTTGAATCTCTACAAATATTTCAAGAGGTAAAAAAATTTTTCTTTTTTCAGATATTCCAAAGAATTTTTTATCTAAAACAAACAGACTTTCTCTACGGACGTGCCGCATGTTGATTGGTTTACCGAAAATGAACAAACGGACGTGCCGCATGTTGATTGGTTTATCGACACCACGTGATGTAAACAAAAAAATATTCGGACGCTATCGTGAAATACGTTTCTAATTCAAATTTAAAAATCACTTGTTTCTGATGAAGGACCTAGGACGGTCTGAAATATAAAATATAATAAAAATAAACAAATACTGTTTAAAAAAGTACATTTTCAAATTCTAAACTTTTTATTAATATTCTTTCCTATATATATATATATATATATATATATATATATATATATATATATATATATAAAAGCAGTGTCCTTGGTAATTGGTTAATTTCACGAGGGATCTTAATTTGATGAGAATTCAATGTTAAAAATCAACAGAGTATAATAATGAAAATAAATTGAACACATATATTAATCCATGTCTGATAATTTATTTCGTGAATATTTACAAAATATTCAACTCATCAGACAGAAATACAAGAATGAATGGGTTTGATTTATACAGAGAGGAGGAATAGTGGGGAGGGGAGAGAGAAGAAGGCAAACATTTTGTTAAGAGGTGTTAGGTTTATAATGTTAATTTTTGAACGTGGATGTCATGGTTACAATTTTGTGTTTACAAAAAAAGAAAAATAGATAAAGACGATTAGATGATCTTGTATTGAAACTTTCTTAGGGTACCTTGAATAAGTTTTCACTGTTTTCTTACAGATGGGGTTTCGAGAACTGCGTTCGTGCAGTAACTAGAAGCGTATATGACTTTTATTGAAACAAGTACCAAAAGTATTTCTATCTATCTATCTATCTATCTATCTATCTATCTATCTATCTATCTATCTATCTATCTATCTATCTATCTTTCACTGTCTGTTCCTATCTATCTATCTATCTTTCACTGTCTGTTACTATCTATCTATCTATCTATCTATCTATCTATCTATCTATCTATCTATCTATCTATCTATCTATCTACCTTCCTTATTTATCTGCCAAGCTATCTCTGTTCATTATCTATCTATCTATTAGTACCTTGAATAAGTTTTCGCAGTTTTAATATGATGGCGTTTCCAGAACTACGTTCGTGTACATTCAGATGCTAGCCCATCTATAAGGAAGTACTATAAGCAAGCTTGAAATTCAGTGTATTCCATTTCGCCGAAGTATATAAAGATGCGCTCCAGATGCTGAGTAAAGTATTAAAACACAGGGAACTTTCACTAGAAACAAAGATTAGAGTACTGGATTGCCATCGGCTGTCAGGTCTTCAATATGGCAGTGAATGTTGGACAATATCACCAAAGATGAAGGGAAAATTTAAAGTAGCTGAAATGTGGTTCTACAGAAGGATGCTGCGGATATCGTGGACCGAGCATGTGAGCAATGAGGAGGTTTTGAAAATGATGGAAACAAAAAGGAAATTAATACTGTGCATCAGGAAGAGACAACTAAAGTTCCTGGGACATGCAATGAAGAAGGAGGGCTTAGAGAACCTGATAATAACAGGCCAAATAGAGGGAAAAGGAGACAGGGGAAAGCAGTCGATAACATATTTAATCGGCCTGAGCAGCTGGATGACAGAACGGGGCCTAGGAAACGTTACAGGAGAAAGCGTGCTAAGAGCAAACAGGGATAGGGAGACGTAGAAGGCCATGATCGCCTACCTCCAGAAGGGACAAGGTACATAAAAGAAAAAAGAAGATATATAACGTAGTTTTCATAGCGAATAACAAGTCATATTTTGTGCCAAATAAAGTGTATTTGCGAGGAATTTAACTGCACTAGTTTAATAAATTAAACTGCAGCTGATACAGAGAATTTTTGTTGAGACCTATGGCGATAATGCTCTGTCAGAAACAACATTCAAGGACTTTGATGGTGAATATAAAGAACTCTCTGGGTAAACGAAAACGTTTGAAAAAGAAGAATTGGGGTATCACTTTATGAAGACTCATATCAGGCGCAAACTTAACATGCAGAATCATTAAAATTTGATCACTTAAAATTTGAGAAATGTTTAAAGCATTAGGAATGATTCAAAAGCAAAGACATTGTGTACCGTACGAGTTGAAGCCAAAAGACTTCTTCTCAATTGTGAACAGCTGCTTCAACGACAGAAAAAGAAAGTCTTTTTCGCGTTATTCCGTGGACAGTGATGAAAAGTGGATACACTACAACTTTAATCTTAGAAAGATCCTGCGGTAAGCCTAGTCATGCATCAACATTGGCGAGAAAACCGAATATACATACTTCAAAGATTCTGTTCTGTATTTGGTAGGATCTGCTGAGTGTAGTTTATTAGCTGCTTAAACCAATGGAAACAATCACGGGAGATCGCTATAAACTAAAACTGAGGCGCTTGAGCCGACCATTGCATAAAAAAAATGGCAAAGTGATTTTGCAAAATAACCAAGCCTACATTTTGCAAAACGAATGAAAACCTACTTAAAAACGCTTAAATATGACGTCCTACCTCAGCCGCTGTATTCACCAGACATTGTCCTGCCCGTTTATCAGTTGATCTCATCGATGGCTCATAACCTGGCTGAGTAATACTTTTATTCTTATGAAGATGCCAAAAATTGGGTCGACTCGTGTTTAGCTTCAAAAGACGTCGTTTTTGTTGACGTGGAATTTAAATACTTGGAAAAAGTAGTGGCTTGACTCGTGTTCTTGTGGTATGCTCTCGTTCACTTACGTTTTAGTGGCATCATGGCCGAGTTTGGAATGAAATGATTAAAACACACACAAACATAAATAGATCCAGCAATGGGTTGACCACTTTCGACTACTGGTGTCTGTATACATTTAGTATATAACGCTATGACACATGCGCATGAACAAGAGACGCTTGAAATTTCAAGTTTTTAAATAATTATTTAAAATAATTTTTAGCAATTTAGACAAATTCGACGTTATCTTGTATTCTACTTTCGGCTGCTGGTATTTGTATATTTGGTGTATATAACGATAAAATCTGCCTTCTTCGACCGTGCGCCAATAACATATAGATAGAATCTCCGACTGATAATAAATAATAAATCGGTTGGGTTTCATTCCTGGCTGAAAGCAATCGTATGGCTTAACTTACTGATGAGATGTGATACAGCGAAACAGGATTTTCTGTATACATACATACATACATATATATATATATATATATATATATATATATATATATAACATGCGGTGTAGATATAGAAGAATCCAAAGAAGTGTCGTGTACATAAAGTGGTAGGAGAACTCTTTAGGAGAGCTCAAAATATATATGTATATAAATACATATAGAGCAGATATATGTAAAAGATAAAAACGACACGTTATTCCATGGTTAAGCGGAAATATAAGCACATTTAAGGCGAACCATTTTCAGCTTCCGTTTTTATTGTACAGAAGACTTTACATGAAGGAAATTCACAAATAGACACCCCCCAAAACCCCCCCAAAACAGAAATGAAAGTAAAGATCGCTCCCTTAAACGGTAACAATTATGAAAAAATTCATCATTACATTAGTTAGGCGAATAAACGCACACATACATACATAAATATAGATACACAAATAAAGTTTTATTTTTCCAGTCAGTTGAATCAGCTTCTTTAATTTTACAATTGCTGAAATAAATTCTGCATATATAATCATTTAATTATGTGCTGAGTTTTCATCTCTACATGTCCTACGCTCTCAATAATATCCATTGAGATCTCTATTTTTAGCTCTTTGATATTCTATATTAACTAGATAAAATATTTTGAATTATCCTCTCCGATTTTACAAGTTTGTAATAATTTCCTCTATATTATATTTTTATATAATTTTCATGAAAAGTTTGAAAAATGTTCTAGAGTTTGCAGGTTTTAAAGATGTTTATGGGCATGAGACCATGTTAAGTCCAAAACTATTTTTTGGCGTTTTCTGATATTTTATAGTTTCTTTTAGAGAAAATAACATTTTTTCAGTTTACTGAACATGTCTAATTAAAAAGAATTAATTTTATTTAATTGCTCCCGAAAACTTTACATAAGATACATTCCTTCTTGTTGCAGTACAGGTTGTATCAGTTGGCGTTGAAGATAAATGAGCTTCAATGAGAATCTGCGACAGTGCAGGTAGTCGATCGGACAAACAGGTTTACTAAAAATACAAATATTTAGCCATTACTGATACGAAGAAATTTAGCTAAGAAAAAAAAAAAAAAAAAAATATATATATATATATATATATATATATATATATATATATATATAAGAAAAATTAAGACAGACACGTTATTTCATGCTAAATCGGAAGGATGGGCCAATTTCAGGTGAACCTTCATCAGCTTCCGTCTTTATTTTACAAAGGATTTTACACGAATTTACCATGAATAACATGTCTGTATTAATTTTTCTTGTATTTGATCTATATGTATTTATATACATATATATTTAAAGCTCTCTTAGAGAGCTATCCTACCACTGTATGTACAGGATACACCTTTGGATTCTTCTATACCCACACTGCATTTTGATATATGTATATATAACCATATTACTGATATTGAGATATTTAGCTAAGAATATATATATATATATTTCTTTTTCTTATTTTGTTCTTATAATCGTTTCACCCCGAGCAAGGCATTTCACTGCCACTATTGCGCAGTTGGTTATAGAGAGGGGAAAGTGGTGAGAAATGATGGTTAGCTATAGGAAATGTCAGAAGGAGGGTGATAGACGGGTAAGTATACCGAGAATGAGGGTTGGGTAGATGGTGAGAGTGTTGGGAGAATAGATACAAGTTAGTGTGATTGGAGTTGTCTATTGACCTTACATTTAAACTCTTGGAGATTGTAGCTGTTGGAAAAGCAGACATGTGGAAGGGAATTACAGAGGCAGGAAGCGCGAGAAAAAAAGCTGTTGGAGTAGAAATTACGGTTATATCTTATCTGTTTTACTGTAAGAGGGTGGGACCTAGTTGCTAATCTGGTATCTCGTGTAAATTCGTACCTAGGCGGCACCAATGATCTAAGTTCATCGGAGCAGAAGCCGTGAAAGTATTTATGAGATTGTGGTTGCAGCCGGTCTGCCAAGTCACTATCGATCACGTTACAGATTCTCCGTTGTATTTTGTCAAGAAGCCATTATTTCAGAATTTTCATTTTTTTACCTCTCTCGTTCTGGAAATGATGCTATAGATACAGCTAGAATTTTAAAATAGAGGTCGAAATGAATAAAAAAGTGCTACAATATTTGTACGTAGAATTTATTTGACAAACTGGCAGTGTCTTCCCATATATAAGACACAATACAAATTTGAAGTATGTAAAACTGGATTTAACCATTCTACTAACATAATCAAATACATCCCTAAAGATATAAAAAAGAGTTGTTTTGTTAAATTACACTCATTAAACAATTTTCATGAAAGAAAAAGATTATGTCCATTTTCATTTATTATAAAAGAAAATGGACATAAAAATAAGTTAGAATATAAACTATTTGTCTAAAATTGTTCTCTCAACCTCAGTATACACAAGCTATTCAATAGAAATACAGTTAAATTAAGGTACAGCTACACGTGCAATAGAGAAAATTATATAAACTGACAAAACACCAAGTATTTATAATGTAACGTGCAGCAAAATACCATTAATGAAAAATGTAACTGCAGAGATAAAAGCAAATACCCAGGTGACAGAGTTTGCAAAACAGTAGGAGTTATTTTCAAAGCTGAAGTAGAAAGTACAGATGAACAGAGAAAAGTATATATAGGATGTACTGAAGAGAAATTTAAATATTGTTTGTATAATTATCAGTCTACATTCAAGCCGGAGAGCCTTAAAAATTGTGCCAAACTAGATAATCATGTGTAAAAAAAAAAAGGAAGAAGGATAACCAACCATATGTAACTTAGAGCATGCCAAAAAAGTCAAACCTTGCAACGGTGGTAATGTTTGCAGATTGTGCCAAAAAAAAAATATATATATCCATAGTATCATTTCCAGTAAGAGAAAGGATACTAAATGAAAGGTCTGAAGTAATGTCTGGTTGCAAAACACACCAGAAAATATATTTTGCAAACGCACAAACTCGGAAGAATTCATGACCAGCCTCTCCCTTATTTCAAACTTCCGGTTATACGTTCTGGATGTTCATATGCGTTCAATAATGCGTTTGGAATCAGTTAATATGAAACATCTGAAAATATCGAAAGTTTAAAACCAAGATAGCGTAATTAGCTGACATTCTTAATTAGAATAATTAATCATATTACCCATTGTTGTACCATTTGGATCTGAAGAGCCGCGCTAAGAACACCAAAGCGGTGAAATATGTATCAGCCAAACTAATAATCAGAAGTCCGTTATAAAATATTACTCTGTTAAATAAAAGAATTTAACATTGAATTCTCTCGATTTCGTCTCATTTGGAATTTACCCGGATTACATGCCAAGTGTACTACATTATATATATATATATATATATATATATATATATATATATATATATATTACATGGAATTGAAAGAACGTGTAGATTAAAACCCAGTGTTCAATCATTTACTCTTCTAAAGAGTGCTCGATATAGAGTAGAGCTTAATATAGTAAATATGTAAATAGGTGTCTAACAAATCAAATTTTGTACCAATGTAATATAACATAAAATGAAAACCCAACTATTAAAAAAGTTTACATTGGATCTACTAAGAACGCTTTTAAACAACGTTGGTATATGCACTTAACTTCCTTTAAAAACAACCCGTATGAAACCAAGCATCTCTTTCTGGGCATTTTTGGAAGTTAAAGGACACAAACAAAACCCACAAATTATAATGGAAAATTCTGGAAAAAAAAATCTGTAAGTCTTTCTACATCTGCCCTTTGTGTCTGAGTGAAAAGCTGCCTAAAAATGGTCAATTATTGAACCATAAAGATGAATTAACAGTTTTATGTATATATCCAAAACAATTTTCGTTAAATTGAATTAATCATAATGTTTAATTTATAACTTGTGCTCCGATATAACTTCAAAATTAAAATTTAATTTACTAAAATAAATGGCCAAAAATACTACTTGGTTTTCTTAGCTACAACTACTTGAGTATACTAAAATTATTCAGTTCAAATTCCAATCTAAAAGATCCCAGCGCGTTTAAAAACGTCTTTAAATTTAATTATTTGCAATGTTTCATTGATCGCTTATGCTCCAACTTTAAAATTATTTTACCAAAATAAATGAGCCACACAATATATAATGTGTTTATTAATCTATAATATACCTTAGTATACCATAATTATTAAAATCCTGATTCTAAGCTATATTTTCCACCCGCTCATGAGGTAGTATTAAATCTAATTTTTTAAAAAATTGAATTTCAGCCCGCTGTTAAAGATTGTTGTCTGCCCATTGAAATAATGTGTTCTCACAATGTAACTTAACAAAACAAAATAATTCTATTTTAATTTTAAAAAAATACAAAGTTTTATTTCTAACTTGTGCTCTAAAATACTAAAATAAATGACCCACATAATACTTAATTAATTCTCTTAAATACAATATGTTTTAATATACCATGATTATTTAATCCTAGTTAAAACATAAGTATTCTAGCCTCTTTACTCATGAAGTAATTTGAAAAAGTCAAACTTGCTGTTAAAATTTATTTACCTTTTTAAGTATTGTGTGTTCCTTCTATGTACCTTACTCAGACAAAATAATGTTTTTTAAAATCTAATTAATTACAATTTTTCATTTATAACTTATACTCTAACAGAAATAAAAAATAAAAAATTATTTTACTGAAATAAATAACCCACACAATAATTAATTTTTAAAAAATCTAAGGTCCCACTAAGTACCTTATCCAGACAAAATTAAAAGTGACATGTGTAGATCCAAGCCATCCTGCTCCTTTTCATAACCCAAATATTAAGTCTTCATGGTTACATAATTCTTATTTTTGATTGAACAATATTGACACACCTAAAGTATTTTCTCCAAATACCAATCTTTAATTTTCTAAATAACCAAGAATTCATCTTATATATAAAAAAAAATCATTTTCACCATTTATCTTAACACAGCGCCTGAAGAAGAAGAGTATTGTTCTGAAACATGAAAATTTTTGGATGAATGAATTGTCGTCTAAATTGCGCAAAACTTAAAATAACACCTGCGTCTCATTTTAATGGATATATTTACCAAAACTCCACAAAAATATTCTAAAATACCCTCAAATATGTTTATTCAGCAAAATCGCCCTTGGCTTCAATATCGGTATCCAGACCACTTTTGATTCTCCTACATATCGTCGGGACGGTCCCTTTGTTAAGTTAATGAATGATACCAAAATTCTTACTTACAGTTGATTTTTGGTGTTATACGGAGTATTGTTGGTCTCTCGCTCACTGCACCCCTCGCATAATAAACGAAGGTGTTGCAATCTGAAGAGTTCGGTAGCTATATGTAAGGGATGATGCAGTCAGAGAAATTGCCTGAAAGTCAGGACTGGGCTCTTCTGCTTACGTGACATGGTGCAGAGCCCTGATGATAGACATAGGCTGATCCACCAGCTGCCTTCTTGACCCAAGGCATCACTACCTCTTTTGTCATGTTGAGTCTGATGTCCTGCGTGTGAAGTGTTCACTCCAAATTCCTTCATAATCACACTTACACCCATCCCAATCTTTTCGAATCGTCTTCAACGTCCTCAGATTGAATTGCAACTTCCATCGTAAATGCCAACAGTAAAGCATGCTGTTTCCAAATTTCAATAGGTTTGAATAGCACAGTTCTCTTTTGATCACAGACAGTGCTCAATTGTTCCTAATATAATGTGCAGTCGATAAAATAAAAAACAATCCATGCTTGCACAAAATAGAATAATATTAAATGAACTCAATTTACACATCGCACAATATATATATATATATATATATATATATATATATATATATATATATATATATTAAAATAAATGTTCTTGCTATAGCATAATTTCCAGAACGAGAGAGGTTACTAGATGAATGTTCAGGTCCGTACAAATTTTAGGTTCGTGGGGTTCAAAACATGAGTATATCCCAAGCCAACATTCACCAGATAATACCTCACCTTCAAATTCCCACCACCCATACAATGTAAAGAAAGGGATCGTCCACTGCCTGCAACGTCGAGCAAAAGACACAAGCGGCAACCCAGAGACATACAAACAGGAAATAATAAGTATAAGCAGTAGTCTACAACGAAACAATTCTCGAAGGTACATGACAACTCAGACATGCATGGAAAGCAGGGTACGTGAGGAGAACAACTCTCAGAAACCAGCCTCCGTCTGTCTACCCTATGTGAAGGGGTTATCGGAGAAAATACAAAGAATTTATGGTCCATATAATATCAGGACGGTCTTCAGAAGTGGTTCTACACTTCACAGGTACCTCTCCGAATAAAACCCCCAACAGAGAATAACATGATTAAGGACTGTGCGTACGCCATCCCATGTAGCTGTGGAAAGAATTATAAAGAAGAAACAGGCTGCCCCCTGAGGTAAGTCTACAAGAACATTGCAAAGCCATAACACGAAGGGCGATATAAAAAATCAGGCATAGCTGACTATATACGGAGGAAAAAAGGGTATCACTGCCCATTATGAGATAAAGTTGAAATAATAGAGAACGCCACTGGAAACTAGGTAAACTTAAGGAATCAGCACATATGCTGGGGTTAAAAAATCTCCTACGCCGACCAAGCATAGAGATGAACACAATATAGGAACCAGTAATACGGAGTACCAGAGAAAATCATTAGTGTTAATATTGCAATCTGGTCACTGGTAAAAAATACTAGAGAAAACCATTAACATAAAATAAAATTGCAATATGAACTTTGGTAAAAAAGGATTACTGATTAAAAAAATTCCAGAATTTCAGTTTTTTTTTTCCTTAAGGACACACGGCCCAGTGGATATAGAGGTTGGTTAGTTTCTGTGACTTGACCCAAAGAGTTGTGAGTTGATACCAAGCTACAGCAGTTGTGAGTCCGATACCAGGCTACAACTAACTGACAGTGTTAGAGGGAGATGACTCAGGATTACCAGAAGAATGGCAAAGAATGGGGATTATATACCCCAGTGATTGTAATGAAGGGTTTGGTTCGAAATTTCTAGCACCTGAAGAAGGCCGTAGCGTACAACGGCCAAAACGTCGTACAAATGGCAACAAAGATGAGGACAATAGTCCGAATAATGTAAAAAGCCCACCTATCATATACGCACCTAACGCTGTGACAACCGGTTATCACTTTTCTATTGAAACGCTTTGCATGGTAAACATTTCCTGTAATGAAAACCAGATTAAAGAGTTCGTCGAAAACATTTTCAAATGAAAACATACGATCTTTTTTTTTTATCAAAAGTTATCAGTTTGCCATATGTACTACAAAATTTCGCAAAATTCTTTAATTTTAAGAATAGAATTAATAAACAAAAACAAAAATTATTTATTGACTTAATATAATTATCAAAGTTTGCATTTAAATTGGTATTATTATTCTGTCTCCAAAAAGACTGCATTGTATTTTAAACAATATAATCCATACAGATATATGCCAACAACGTGATTTCAAAGTTTCCTTTCTGCTTACAAATCTGTCAACGGAGTTTCAATTCTACAGTCTGCACGCTAAAACGTACGCATATGAATATATATATATATATATATATATATATATATATATATATATATATATTAAACAAGGATTAATTCAAAGATGTTGAATGGCCATTTCGATATGAAGATCCCCACGGGGAACGACACATCACCTCAGCAACAGAAAAAAACCTTTCAGAAACTGGAGAAAAATTAGTCTACTTTTCCTTTTTAAATAGATTGCAAAGAAATTAAAAAATAAATAATAAAATAACATAAAATAAAAATAAAAATAAAGGGAAAGAAAAAGAAAAGGAAAAAGAAAAAGAAAAAGATAGAATAAAATCAAATAAATAAGAAAAGAAAAAAATTGACATCGTCTGGGTTCGCAAAAAAAAGGGAGAATGTAACTAAAAATTAACAGACAGCCGTGTTAAATCGACGTCAGTTAAAGCAACACGGAAAAAAGTTGGTAAGAGAGATAAAAGAAGGAAGGGAGGGAAAAAGAAAGAAACTAAAGAAAAAAAAAATTTTAAATATTACAGACGCTGGACAAATTCAAAAACCTAATTTCCCCAAAACGTTGAAGTATTAGAAAAAGGCCTTTACTTAAAAAGGCATAATTATTAATAAAAGGGAATAAAAAGATATAGGATTTAAAATAAAATTAGTTTTAAAAAAATTAGGTCATTTGAAATTAAACTAAATAAAGACAACACTAGGTAAAAAAAAAAAAAAAAATTAATTACAATTATTATATATACATACCTATAGAAGTACACACATACATACATATATATACACACACAATTTAACGAATAAGAATACATATATACATACACATACACACATACATTCAATTTATTACACACTTATATACATATACATGCGCATACACACATATATATGTGTGTACACACCTATATACAAAAAATTCATATACACATAATATACATGTGTACACATACATGCACACATATACACACACACGCACACACATATATACATATTCCATATGCACTCACACACATACATATTAATGAATATTATGAAAAGGAGCATTTAAATAGCTAAAAAATTTTTTTTCAAAATTACATATAGCCCACATACATAAATACATATATATACCTATATATACAAATATGCACATCCACACACAAACATACACATATACATAAAAAAAAAAAAATTAAAATTAAAATTAAAAATTTTTTTTTTTTAAATATTAAAAAAATTATAGAAAAATTTAGAATTTAAAAATTAAAAATTAGAAGTTAAATTTTAAAATCCGCCCTATGGCGGCACTTGTTTATAAATTCCCTCCTAAAGTTCAAAAGTAAGTCCTGATGAGGATACTTCAAAATCAGAATCTTCTCCAATAAACACAGACGACACCTATCACGAAAACTTTTAGGAGTACAAGCTGAGCCTATTAATTTCCAGCTGATTATAGGGTCCTGCCCTTCCTCCTTCATTTCCCAGAACCTACGTGATAGTGCCGTCTGGAATCTCTGATTAGGGTTCGAAAACGAGTACCTGTGATTATAAAGCCTCTGTTTGAAAGAGCCCGCGGACATGCCAATATAGGTCCGGTAATTGTCCTTGTTATTAGATGGAGAAATGCGGGCTTCATAAATTACATGGGTGGATTTACATTTGCCTTGCACCGGGCAGGCATCCACAGAATAAAAATTGCATTTATCGACAATTCCGGATTTAGCTTCCGTATTATTTAGGTTCATTAAAATTTGTTTATTGTGGGAATTAATTATATTATCTATATTTGAGGTGCAAGAATAACTAATTTTTAGGGTGAATCTATTAAAAATTTTATTTAAGGGATTGTTATTATTATTAAAATGTTTATCGATTAATCTGAGAAAATACTTACCAATATTTATATATATTATACAATGCGAAAACAAATAACTGTTGATGACACCTACATATAAATAATCAGACTAAAACCTGTAGATGCGATGGAAAAGAAACCTAGAAGAAAACTGCTGATCCTGGCTGTATATTTTGATGACACTTCATTTCCTTGTCCATTAGAAGATTAAAAAAATACGGAAAGACAACTTTGAAATATTGAACACAAATAAAAAGAAATAAAAGATTTGTGATTACATGCTAAGCCTAGAACAGCATCCAGTGTCTATGAGAGAGAGAAAGGAAGAATTCAGAAAAGCGAAAACAGTCGATAATCAGAAAATACAAGAAAATAGGATTAAAAAGACATGCAAATGTAAAACCGATTCGTTTGGCGATTTGCTTCGTGCCTAAGCAGATGTCTTTTCCCTGGGGGGACAAGTAAACTGATTTTTCAATTCTGATTTTAAAATATCAGGATTCTAAATATAAATCAGATGCATATTGTGATTTTCAAATTCTGAACTGAATGTAATGCTCATGGGGAGCAGTTACAAAGCGAGTTTATCTTTGCTGCCTTCAATATCTCATGTTTACACTCTAAGAGTAACATCTGTACTCGGTGCCATCTCAGAAAATCAAAAGATCTAGTAACCCTGCGAGAAGACATGAAATGCATCAAATTCCAAAGCCATCACATGCATAATCGGGTATCAAATTATACCAATGTCTGTTCCGACATAAACAAGGGAGTGAACGTCGTACATGCAAGCATAAGACAAACGAATGGAAGCAAGTTATATAAACACCTTAGAAAACTTAGGATTACCTTTGAAAACGCCTCTAAGCGATGATTTTGCTTAGATTTCTAGAAATTTCAAAGTAATTCGTTTATGCAAAAAATATACAAATATTGTCTTATAAGTATATCCCTGCAAAAGATTCGAGATATTATAAATAAACAAAGCAAAATCGAAAGTTGACAGGTCTCAGGGATGTCAGGAAGAAGATGAGAGAAGGATAAGAATTCTGATGAGAGTGGAGTGGACGGAGAAAGGAGCATACGAGAAAGAGGATGCAAGTTAGTGAGATAGGAGATGACTACTGACTTTACATTTAAATATGTGGCTGTCGGGGAAGCAAGTAAACAAAAGGGAATTCCACAGGCGAGAAAAGAAGCTGCTGGAGTAGAACTTGAGTTTATATTTTATTGGTTTCACAATAAAAGGGTGGGACCTAGTTGCCAATCTTGTGGCTCGAGTAAATTTATATATATATGGGGGGCACCAGTTTATCGGAGCAGAAGCCGTCAAAGTATTTATAGAAGAGACATTGCGCCGGTGAGTAAGTAGGGATTGATCAGAGTACAGAATCCCCGTTACCTGCATAATTACATATGTACACATATATAAAATATGTGCATAATTACACATGTACATATATATATATATATGACTGGCGTATGTATATACTGCTTATATACAACACGTTAAAATTTCCTGTTTCTGATTCCATGGCTTAGGGGTTAGCGACTCCAACTGACAACAAATCGGTCGAGTTTCATTCCTGGCCGAATGTAAGTAGATGTATCTAGGCACACTGATGAGCTGTTATACAGCGAAACAGGCTTGTACGTCGATGACAAATATATATATATCTTTTATTTTTTTTTTTTAGTAATGTCAGTATTCAAATGTTTTTTTGTGTCTTTCCTTTTCTCTTTCATTGACGCCAGTTTTTTTAAATCTTGTTTAAACCAAATTAAAGGCATTTTACTCTACCTCCACGTGAACAGAAATTCATTTTTTGAATAAGAATAATTTTATATCACAAGGGGGCGTCAGGGATTTCAGGTGGTATACCAAAAAATGTTTGAGAATCATTGATCTAACTCAACCTAATATAAAATTTGTTAGTAAATTTGTTTATAAATGATAGTAGTACTTAATATAGAAGAAAATATAACTTTCTAAAATCTTAAATTGGAATATAAAACAATAAATTCAGAACATTAATTATGTATCATAATATGTCAGATTTTAATCAAATTTGATACACTCATAGACAAAGACAATAGAAACGATATTCAGAAGTTTCAAGGTTGCAGTTCCTACAATAGTGCAGAAAATCGATAATATATATATATATATATATATATATATATATAAATTAAAAAAAGATTAATTCAATGATGTTCAATGGAATTTACCTTCCTGCTTTTATCACTTTGATTAAAGTATCTGAATTAATATATATATATATATATATATATATATATATATATATATATATGCCCTGACGATCCGTAGTGTGAAACCGCGGTAGGTATTGGCTCACTTTAGATTTTTGTGTGTATGTATATATATATATATATATATATATATATATATATATAAGGCAAGATGTTTGTGTGTGTGTCTGTTTATCTGCCTGTATATCTGTATTTTTTTTCAGCCCTTTCATTTTAGTTTTTGCTTCGGGTTTGGCTCTAAGTAGGCATAATTGTAGTTTTTAGTCTCAACCATGATACCATTTACTCATAGGATTTATTTAGCCTTCAATTTTCAGTTTACGATGAAAAAAACTTATTTGATATCGATACCAGGAAATCAAAATTTGACTTACATCCATTCATTCTTCTTTCAGTCTACGGTTTCGCTTTAACTGGAAACAACTATTGCTTTTTAGTCTTTCGTGCCAAGGTCCAAAGAGTCTGAGCTCCAGGACCATGGATTAGTTTTGAAGCTTTCATTACACCCGAGCAACGCCGGGCTATACTGCTAGGATATCATATACACAAAACGTTATTTCGTTTTATCAATATTTCAATAGATGACTACTTTATTAACCAGTATGCATTACATCTACTGGGCTGGGCATTCGAGAGATTTAATATCGGGGGGACATATTTAATATATGTATATATAAACTACAGCAAGGTTCAAACATGCACCAATCTGGGTCCAGCAAATTATTATATATTTTACGAGTACGCTTATATAGTCTGTCAACACGGAGAGGAAATAAGATTTTACTTCAGTTAGAGGATAATTATCCAGCCATTCCTGTGATGTTGCCTCCGCTGAAAACCAGCGTACGGAATCATGGTCCTTAACAGGAGTTGAACATGGAGAACATCCTTCAGCCAGCATAGTTGATGCTAACATCTAGCTAAATGAAATATTGCGTCTCTTCTGCTAAAATATTCCACTGATATTAAGTGGAAAGATTATCTTGAAACAGTCCCTAGGTCTGTTGCTATGAGAACTGGTTCACTGTGTTATGCTAGACTATTTTTTCTCGTCAGATTCTATCTTACATCTTTACAATTTGACAATTCATTCATAAATTGACGTAGGTACCTCCACTAAATCACTAAAAAAAAGCAGCCTAGTATGAATAAAAAAGAGCCCCAAACTTAATAAAAACAAACATTTTACATCAAAATGTTTATATTATTATTAAGAGGAAAGATCAAATATTTTTTAATTATTTAAAAAAAGATTTAATCTCTTCGAAGACGTTCGAAATTTTGGTAAAAATTCTTGTTTTGATTTTAGTTAGCGAGTAACATCATACGAGATTTTACAATGGAAAACGTAATATTACAAAATTAAGGGCTTTTTTGTTGTTTTTTCCGGTGACAAACACATTACTTTTCAAATTCTTGCAAAACTCAAATAATTGTGGGATTCTAATGCAACTTTTATAATTATTTATAAATGAATGAAATTAATTTTGAAATTAATATTTTTTTTTAATCTTAGTAAAAGCAGTATTTTTACATCTGTTACCTCCCCTCCACGTAAATTCATGAAATTTTAAGAAATTAAAATGTGTTGCGTTAATTGATTTAATTAGTTAAACGCAGGACTCATTGGGGAATGTAAATCATCTAATATTTTTTGAAAAAAATTGCCTCTATTTCAGAAGATCTGCAATAAAAAATGTAATATAACTATGATATTATTTATTTTGATGAACTTTTTATTGCTTGAATAAATAATGGAAATTAAGAACACGACGCCTTAATTTTTTTCTATTAAAAATGAAATTTTAAAAGAATTGTTTTCATTTATTTTTATAATAATTTATAGAAGTTCAAAAATATGTTTAAAATACTTTCAAACTTTTTAGCGAATATTATACTTACTAATTGAAAATTAAAATATGAATACATCGTGCTTTCCTATTTTTATAATAATATTGTTTTTGTGTGTATTTGAATAATTTTTTGTATGGTAATTTCTATGTGTAAAGTAAAAGGTCATATGTTTCATAGTTTCTTCCTTTTTAAAGAAAAAAAATTGTACAATTATGTCGCCATAAACTTGTCTTTCGTCTAACAACTTGTCAACACATTTGAAATACGGCGGGCAGGTCAAAAAGTTGAACTCTGCATTTAAGAAAAGTTTTTTTCTAAATTTCTTTCTATAAATAAGTAATATTTAGGTAAATCAGATTAATTTAGCATTAAACTTGCTGATTTTAAAAAATAATATTTCACAGATGTATATGTCATTTTCGCAAGATTTTTAAACCCAGGGTATTAGCTTTTGTTTACAAATGTGTCGGTCGGTTAAAAATGGCTGAAAAATTGAAACCTTAAAAAAATTGAAAAAATTTAGATTCCAACCAACATAATGTCTGTTTGAAATACAGCGAAGTGTTTTGCTTACTGGAAATAATAAATTTAATCATTTAACTTAGAAGTAAAACTAAAATAAAAATTTCAATAAAAAGCCCTTATTTTAAAAAATTCAATTTAAAATTTAGATATCGAAAATGAGTGGAGGTACCAAATTTGGCATAATATACTCGTTCAAAACGTTTCTGATTGGTTCGTGGAAACATGATTTCATGATTTAACGATTCCAAATTTGTATCTAATTTACAGATGGTGAAACTTTTTGAATATCCTTGTTTTTATTGCCATCACTACAAGGTGACTCTCAATGCCACAACATCAGACAAAATACCTAAAATTGTTCAGATGTAACGTGTGAGATACTGCTATGATTTATAGAACTAACTGTCACGGATTCAAGGCTCAGATCATCTGAAGATATGGACACAATGTGGCAACAGTGTACCATATATTGGTGATAATGGTTAATTAGTAATATGTGGTTTGTCACCGTGATATCTTCTCTGAATTGTCAAAACATTTCCCCTACTGGCAGAATATTATATATATATATATATATATATATATATGGGAGTTTTGAAATTTGCTTAAAATAGATTAGTAAAATAGATAGTCGTAAATCGCCCAAACCTATCTGCGTTACCTTCACAAATATACGAGGTATTCGCAGAAACTTTAATAGTGTAGAATCTTTCCTTCTAACTAACTCACCCGATATCTTAGCTATATGTGAGACTAACCTTGACCCTTCTATCCCCTCTTCAGAGCTGTTCGTTCCTGGTTACCTTCCTCTCTTCAGGAAGGACTCCAATGTCCATATGCATGGGCTTGGTGTATATGTCAGCGAACATCTCCCCCTAGCCAGGGTCACATCTCTTGAATCCCTTGATCATTCCTTCATGTGCTTTCGTCTCTCACTTCTAAGCTCGGTTAGCTATCTCTTCCTCTACCGCTCTCCCACCTCCTCTGACTGTTCGGTACTTGATTGCATCTCTACTAATATCGACAGGGCCATTTCTACTCACCCATCTGCCCATATATTTGTATTTGGCGATTTTAACGCCCACCACACCAAGTGGCTTGAAAACTCAGCCACCGACCTTGCTGGGATCCGCACCATGCACTTTTCAATAGCCCAAGCTCTAACGCAAGTGGTGGACTTCCCCATGCGTTTCTCTAAAAACCCTAACGAAAGGGACTCTTTACTCGACCTTTGCTTTACCTCCATCCCAGACTCCTGCACTACCAGGCAACTCTGCCCCCTCGGAAACTCTGACCACGCCGTAGTCTCCGTAAACATATCAATCTGCACTAACTCTACCCAAGAAAACCAGACCAGCAGAATAACATACTGCTACCAAAGAGCCGACTGGGACTCGTTCAGGGACTTCCTCTGCGGCGTCCCCTGGAACAACGTCTTCGATCTTCCTGTCGAAGACTGTGCCTCCGAAGTCTCCTCTTGGGTTAAGGCTGGCATCGATGCTTTTATCCCGGCCAGGAAATTCCAACTAAAACCAAATTCGTCCCCCTGGTTCTCACCCGCTTGCTCGGCCGCCATTGCCAACCGGAACCATTTCTTCCGGCTCTATCGAAGCTGCTCGTCGAACCAAAACAGGCGCCTTTTCACCTCAGCACGGAACAAGTGTAAAAAAGTACTGAACGAAGCAAAGAGGGCGTTTGCTACCAGAATTAGGCAACGCATAGCATCCTCTAAGTTTGGTTCCAAAATTACTGGCGTCTCTGCAAAAGCGTGCTCAGCAGGAACAAGACTTCAACGAATTTGAAGTTCTCACCTCCCCAGCCGACAAGGCTGAATGCTTTGCTCGTAGATTCTCAACCAATTCGACAGTTAAACAAATAAGATGTAACCGTAAATTCTACTCCAACAGCTTCTTTTCTCGCGCTTCCCGCCTGTGGAACTCCCTTCCACAAGTCTGCTTTCCCGACAGTTACAATCTCCAGGTGTTTAAATGTAGGGTCAATAGACACCTCCTATCACACTAACTCCCAACTATTCTCAGAACACTCTCATCTACCCAACCCTCATTGTCGGTATCCTTACCCGCCTATCACCCACCCTCTGACATTTCCTATATTTAATCATCCTTTCTCCACTCTACGCAGCCCCCCTGCGCAGTAGTGGCAGTGACATGCCTTGCTCGGGGTGAAACGCTTATATATATATATATATATATATATATATATATATATATATATAAGTAAATAGTTTAGTAAAATGAATCGTTGAAAGGCACACTCCATAAGCTGACGTGAAATGAAATCTTCCACCATTCTGAAGATGAGATTTTTGCCTCAAATTATAATGAATAATACATAGGTAATACCCAACACCTTCTTTAACTTCCTTTATTTTAATAAACGCATCGTGATAGCATACAAAACCTACCCATACATACACACACACACAAATATATATATATATATATATATATATATATGTATGCATGGGTAGTATGTCACATTTCTAATCAGAGTACAATGAAACAACATTTCTCAGAAAAACATAACCATGTAGGTAATATCAGACAGATATTAGTCAACAATACAATAATCCTTACTCATACACACAGTAAAAAGAACCTTCAGATATTGGAGGCCATCTGCATTAAATCCAACCAAGCCACACTTAATAAAATCACATTTAAATCTGGTCATAACACATTACATTGCATTTGAATACATGGTTCTGTTGTCATTTCGCGTTATCGCGCGGTGTGACGTCAAACAACCGCATTGCAAATTTGAGAACTGCGTTTGTTATTTTTGGTAACTATTGCCGTTGCTTAGCGGAGTTTTATGTCAACACAAGATAAAATCGTCGATGATGGTGGATGTTATTGTGTTACCATCCTTATAAACTCTCTGAAGATGGCTCATCTGAGTCGAAAGCTTAGAACCAAATTAATAAAAAATTATCCAAATGTTGGAGAATTTTTGTCTTTATTTTCAACTGAAATTAAAGTAAAATATAACATTTAGAACGGCTCATGATTACACATAATAGATATTCATTGTCTCTTATACTTAACAGTATATGTTTAGAATATATACATATATATATATTTGGTAACTATTGCTGTTGCCAAGCGGAGTTTTATATCAACACAAAATAAAATCGTCAGTGATGGTGGATTTTATAATATTTCAGTTTAAACAACCTCTCTGAAGATGGCTCATGTGAGCCGAAAGCTTAGAAGAAAACCAATAAATAATTATCCAAATGTTGGAGAATTTTTGTCTTTATTTTCAACTGAAATTAAAGCAAAAATACGACGTTTAGAACGGCTCATGATTAAACATAATATTATATAGCAATATACAACAAACACGTCTGTATATAAAAATATATCAAGTGATATTTTTATTAATGAACGATGGACCGTGTAGCCTAGTGAACAGAGAGTGAGAGCGCGCTTCTAAGGGTTGACGGATGCGTACCCCACAATAGCAGCATGCTATTGGGGGCAGCTGTGAACTGCCTTCCTTCGTGTTCTGTGGTTCTGCTGCTACTTCTGCTCTCACTTCTTCTGACTGGCGAATCCGTGCTTTCGCGGTCTTTATATATCTTCCAAAACCGGAACTTGTTTCTTCCGGCTTTGCCTTGATCACGCGACGCCCACGCGACGCCTACGTAATTCTCAGAGTCACCTGTCTGTTTGCCTCTGAGCTATTTCCGCATCTGCCGGAAATAGGGTCAAAGTGACATCCGTTACTTTTCACCGACCGGAAACAACACGGCTTGTATCAGCCTTTCTTGGGTGGGCCAGACCGTTATATTACAATAGTAGACATTAATTGTCTCTTATATTTAATAGCATATGTTTAGAAAATGTATATATATATACAAGTATTGTTGGAATAATATTCCTTGTCAAAAGAAACACTATTTTTAAGAAAGTGCTCAATACAAAAGTAGAGCTAATAATATTATTTATTCATAAATTATAACATGGATATGTTACAATATCACTACAAAAGTAGCCATTTTGTTTCAAAACGTTTGTGTCTTTTCAAGTGATGTGATGGTTTTGAAAAGACACAAAATGGCTGCTTTTGTAGTGATATTGTAACATATCCATGTTATAATTTATGAATAAATAATATTATATATAGTCATCCGCAGACAGATCTGTTTCGTTGTATCACAGCTCATCGGTACAGGTAGACTCCGATTGCTTTTAACCCAGGATTGAAACCCGACCGAAGTGGCGTCAGTCGCGGATATTACCTCTGGGCTATGGGCGCTTGGTAGAAGAATGCAGACATTTTAGTATGTATATTATCATTATGCAAGCCCAATAGCCAGAGTGATCTAATTCATTACTGAATGAGCGATGCGTACAAGCCAGGGTAGCTACTGTTTTTCAAAGTCTACCATTCTTCCAGATTGCTCAATCAGGATGGGAGAGCGTAAATAGTCATTCGCAGACAAATCTGTTTCGCTGTATCACATTTATATATGGTCTGTTTATACAAGTTAGCCACATAATCTAAAATCAGAATTTCTTTCGCAATTCCCTAGTCAAAATTAGAAGTCTTTTGTTTTTTATCGGTATGACCCCATGCAAGGAAGTAAAGCCACTAAGTCACAATGGCTCACATGGTGTAGAAGAATTAGGAACGGAAATATTAAGGAGTAATCAGGGATACAGTTGATAGCGGTCGACATTGCGTTTAAGGTTTTTCAGATCAAAGTTAGCTGGAAAGCATAGAGCCGGAAGTGTCTTTCACAAGCAATAATTGCAAAAAAAGAAACTGGTAGTATAGAACTTAGGGCTACATCTAACCAGCTCAACAGTAAATTAATGAAATCTTGACGCTATTCTGGTACTACTCTTAAAAGAGTTTATACAATAGCGAAGAATTCAGCTGAACTGACAGTATTTATAGAAAGGACACAGACAGGCGGTGGGAAAGGGATTGATTCAGAGCCGCCCAATAAGGTCCAATAATAATGTTGATCTTTCTTTGGATTTTATCAATAAGCGCAAGATAAATAGCAGGGCAAATAAACCATTTTTTTAAAAATCATTTCACCCCGAGCAAGGCAGAAATGCCATTGATGAGCGGGGGGCTACATAACTGTAAAAAGATTAATTAGAAAAGAGTGAGGAGTACGAACTAGTTAGAAAGGACCAATTGTCGAGAACACTGAGGAGAACGGCAGGGGCGCCTGACCATAAATGGCAGCAGTACTCCATGCACGGACGGATGGTAGACTTGTATATATGCAGGATGGATTCAGGCGGAAAAAACATCCTCGATCGACATAGTGACCCAACCTTCTTAGCAGTAGATTTAGCTATGGATTCATGCAGCAGTAATATTCTAAGCAAAGACGAATGGTACATTTCTCCTTCCGAGTTGTTATGTATTCCACCACACCACAAGGAAAATACTATGACAGGAATATTTTGTAGGAAGCAATGAAAAAACTGCTGAATTGCTATGTCATAACAGGGCAGGTCGGTTTAGGAACCGTGGTATTTGAAAGATGAGGTTTCAGACAATAAATTGCAAATCAAAATATTTTTTCAAACACGTTACAGTTTTTTGAGGAAATAAGATTTAAGATTAAATTTAGGTTCAAAATCATAGTTTTGCCATTTTATTCCGTTATTCACTAAAAGATTATAGTACAACTTTATATAATGTGTTATTTACTGAAGCTTAGCAAATTGTATATGGAACAAGCAAATTATATTTCAATCAATGTACCATCAAATAAAATCTACATTTACTTCAAAGAAAAATGATACTGAACAATTCAGCGATATTATGTTATACGGTGCTGAGGATACCATGGACAGAGCCAAGTGGAAGTTCATGATCGCCTACGTTCTGAAGGGACACGGCACATGAAGAAGCAGAAGAAGAGATATTTTCTGTAAAGAATATTGTCTCGCACGATACAGTAGACCGTCTTATTTAGCAGCTGACCTAGCAATGAATTCAATATAGTATTTCCACTGCATGTCACCTGAGAACATTAGCCCGAGAAAGCGCAACAAGTCACTCTCTTGGAGGTTAGCATCAGCCATTATAAGGCAGGGAGTGGTTTCTCATATGGAACGAAACGAGTTTCGTTTTAGATACGTGAAAATTAACAAGACACTTTTGCCCCAGTTAAAGACGGACTTTAGGTCGTTATGGAGATCAGCATGAGTAAATGATAGTGCCATCAACCTAGATACCAAGTTCGGAGCTAATGTCATCGGGAAAGTCATTAATGAAATTAAAAACAGGGAAGAACCAAGGCTGGAGTCCTGAGGATCTAGATTAATCACCGTTCATTTTACGATTAAAATTATTCAATATACATATAGCAGCTAGATACAGACAAACTGAAAAGGTTGCGGCACATATACTGAGGAATATCACACACCGATTGAGCATTATGGAGGAATGGTAGACTTTGAAAAATCAATAGCAACTCACGCATCTACCCATAGTTCATTCAGTAATGAAATTTAACATTCTAGGCTACTGGGGTGTGTTTATAACACCGGGGCCACGCTAAAGTCCGCCTTCCTCAACCGAGTGCCCATAGCTCAGAGGTAGAATCGCTGACTGGTGATAATTCGGTCTGGTTTCAATCCTGGCTAGAATGAATCGGATGTCTAATCCTAGTGATGAGCTTTTTCTTTTTCAGTTTTTCTAACGGCATTCTCGATCTCAAATTCCTTAACCCCTTAAACCCCTTAAAGCCATAGAAGCTGCATCCACAGCAGCAACGGTGTATTCTAGCCAAAACAGGCTAACGGGGCTCAGTCTTCACGCAGCTGACTTTGCTTTTCTTACAGTGGTTGCCGACAAATTTTATGTTCATGCTATTTATCCATAACTGGAAGAAAGAGATTTGCAAATGTATTATCCGAGCCACTATTCATTACTATATCGTGTCTCCTTGCAGGTTTTCCTTTATAAAGACTATTCATAGTTTCTTCCGTTTTTAGCTCACATAAAAGGAATAACTATAAGGACACTAAAAAACTTAATAAGTCCTTTTCATTTTTTTCAACCATATATATATATATATAGATAGATAGATAGATAGATAGATAGATAGATAGAGAGAGAGAGAGAGAGAGAGAGAGATAATATCTTTTGTATATCGATCAATATAATCGTATTTCTCTTGACTGCCCTGGGTCTATAATCCTCTTAACACGATTTGAATTAGAGTTTTCTTGCATCTCTTGGTTTTTCATCTACATTTTTTCCATCTGAAACGACCGCCATTGCTTCCTTTCCTCCCAGAATTCATTTCCCTTCTTCCTTTATTAATCCTTTGCATTATTTGTTTCCTTCTTTCGAAATCCTGATGTTATCATTTTATTTTCAGATATTTTTTTATATTTCTTGGTTATTTTTTTTATTTTGTTCATTTTTTCGTTCCTGTTTTTTTTTTTTTTTTTCATTTTGTTCTCTTCATATTTTATATCCTTGAATATATTTTCTCTATTTTCCTCTATTCATCTTTTTTCTTTTGGTTTTATCCAGTGTTTTCCTTGTCTTTCTGAATAAGAAAATATTATTCTTTGTATTTTTCTTATATTTTGTTGTTTATTTTTCGTTTTTTTTTTCTTTCTTTCTATCCTTCTATAATTCGCCATCATTGCTAATGTATCTATTTTTTTCTTTTGATTAGTATAATTTTTACCAACTCGATTGTCGTTCCTTTTACACACATTATTCAACGGCTTTTTCAAGTATCTTAATTTTATTATGCATATATTTTATCGTTATCGTTCATTTTTGCCATCTTTCTTTCTTTTTCTGTTTCCCTTTCATTCTTTTATATATTCAATCAGTGTGCTTTTTTTTATTCCATACTCTTTTCTTTTAACATTACTTTTTCCTTCACATTTTCTTTTCTTTCGGTTCTTTTATATTTTCTTCTTCATTTTATCCATTTTCTTCTCTATTTCCGCCATTTTCGTTTTTACTTCCCACATTTTTCTACTTTTCTTCCTTTGACTTTCTTTATTTTCTTGTTTTTTTATTCTTTTTTTCATTTTTCTGGTTTTTTTTTCCCGTTTTTCCGTCATTCTTTTCCTTCATATCCTTCCTTTAGTCCTTTTCTTTTTCTTTTGTATTTATTTTATATATTTTTCTAATAGTTTTTATTTATTTATTTCTCTCTGTTTTCTCTCACTCTGTACTTTTTATTAGCAGTTTCTCCCCCGGTCCTGTCTTCCTAATACCACCACACACTTATTCCACCCAGTTATCTGTCCCACGCTGCTACTTTAGTCCCTACTTCTCCTTGACGTTTGCATTGACAGTTTTATTCTGAAAATTGCACTTCTTAACTCCTCTAGCGTCTAATCGATATTAAGTCGCGTGAACAGATCGGATTTCGCCGTCTAAAGAGCCTCATTAAATGGGCATTGTATAAACAGACACATGCAAGGTTACCAACATACAAACATGTATACACACACACAGTAAAACTGGGACACAAAAACATGCACACACAATAAATTATACAATACGGACGTAAGGAAATTCACATACACAACTATATGTGCGCATGCGCGTGTGCCTTGGAGTATTGCAAGGACGCCTGCCGTAGATAACAAGCTAGTCTATTGGAGCTTGAGCCTAATTGGAGAACTTCATTTACACTGAATGTCATATTAATTGGGACATCTGCCAGCTTAAGAAAAAATAAAACTCAGTGTGATCGTAAACAAGTTCGCCTTGCAGTCTAATTCTTTAAGTAAAGGTTTTCGACTTTCTTAGGTAAAGAAGAAATATACTAGCTAAAGGTAATGCAGAGAACTATGAAGTATATAAACCACTGTATATTTTAAGTCAAATACCTATATACATGTGAATATAATACCACATCTATCTATCTATCTATCTATCTATCTATCTATCTATCTATCTATCTATCTATCCTAGTCTATTCATATCTATCTATCTATCTATCTATCTATCTATCTATCTATCTATCCTAGTCTATTCATATCTATCTATCTATCTATCTATCTATCTATCTATCTATCTATCTATCTAGTCTATCAATCTATCTATCTATCTATCTATCTATCTATCTATCTATCTATCTATCTATCTGAGTTTGTTCATCACTCTCTCTCTCTCTCTCTCTCTCTCTCTGTCTCTCTGACCAGCAGATGGTAAATGCACAATATGTAAAAAAATAGGAGTATTTTGCCTGAGGAGACTAGCGTTGTCGAAACCTGAGTAGCAAGTAATTGGTGTGTCTTCTGTTCTTTTATATATATATATATATATATATATATATATATAGAGAGAGAGAGAGAGAGAGAGAGAGACGAGAAATTGTAGGAGGATTTGAAATATTAAGTAATTCATCGAGATTTATTCAACCTCAACAGAATGCAGAAAGCGCTGGACGGCCGTTTCGTCCTATATTTGGGACTCATCAGCAGTGCGCATCCACTACTCGAAATTGAAACCCAGAGAGTTGCGTCATTAAGCGAATGTCATACCAACTGTGCCACGGTGACGAAGAGGTAACGAATTAAACTCGATATAGCGCCGCTCATTCACATATTCCGTGGTAGAACTCTGTTGATCTCCTTTCACCATGGAATTGTGCTATATCTAGTTTAATTCGTTACCTCTTCGTCACCGGGGCCTGTGGTATATTTTGTTATGACATTCGTTTAATAACGTAACTGCCTGGGTTTCAATTCCTGGTAGTGGATGCGCACTGCTGATGAGTCCCAAATATAGGACGAAACGTCCGTGCAGCGCTTTCTGCATTCTGTTGAGTTTGAATAAAACTCTATGAATTACTTCCTTTATATATATATAAATATACGCTCTCACACCCTTTGGAAGAATGGTAGATTTTGAAAAAAACAGTAGCTACTCTAACATCTACTCATCGTTCATTCAGTAATGAATTATAACGCTCTTATTACTGGCGTATGAATTCATTGTATATCACATGCTAAAAGTCTGCCTCCTTCCACCAAGCGCCTATAGCTCAGAAGTAGAATCGCCGACTGGCACCAACCAATTCGGTTGGGTTTCAATCTTGGGTAAAAAGCAATCGGATGTCTAACCGTACTGATGAGCTGTGAAACAGATCTGTCTGCGGATTACTATATATATAATATCTATATGATTTAACTAAAAGGGGAAATGAAAATTTGCTATGTATCTAGACGCTACGTGTGGTTCTCCTTTCCTTTTTAAAGTTTTTCTGTTTTTTTCTTCCTTTTTTTTTCACGTGACTAATTTTCTTGATGATTTTAACCATTCACTGTTGTATGATTTGTGTCTGAAGAGCGGTTTGTCAGTGGAATATTTATTACCCATTGGATTTGTAAAATATCCAAAACTTTTTTCTAGATTATATATATATATATATATATAAAAAACAAAATTCAACACATATTTAAAGCGATTATAAATTTTAATTTGTTTTTAAAGGCAGAGGCACACATCTCATCTCGCAAAATAGCAAATGGTTTTAACTGGGAATAATAATACTAATAATAATAATAATAATAATAATAATAATTGTGGTGAAAATCATAAAAGAACTCTCTAATCTTTTTCTGACTTTCCGTGACTGAATGTTTTCCCTTTGTTTTTGTCTTCCTCTTTCTCCACGATGTGCGTTGTGGTGCAGTAGATATCGGCTCGGAACGAGAAATCTGGGAGCCGAGTTCAAATTCCAGTTGAATTCATTGCATTCACTTACGCGCAAATACCCTTGGGAAAGGTATTAATCCGTCTCTTCCTTCCAGTTATGGGTTAAATAACAGGACAGATTAGGGTTCTATAGCCTTGGCTGGCAACCAGTCTACCGCAGAAAGCAATGGCAACCTACTGCTGGATAATCTTCTGTCCAGTCAGTCATGTCTTTTTCGAGTCATTATCGCCCAAGCGTGTTTCACGTATGGCACTTAACTAACTGACTGACCCGCCACGATGTATACAGCGATTTTCTTGAACGTTTCGCTACCGGAGTAGAGTTTTAGTAAAATAAAGCTTCACTCAAGCTATACTGACTCAGCCTTTCATCACTTCCACTCAGACCCTTTTCATGACAACAATAATAACAAAAATTAACCTCCGAAATGTCTTTACTTCAAGTGAATGGTTAACGTAAGGTCAGGTGAAGAGTTAGGAAGTATACAGCTTAGTATTAATATAGCGATCGCACAGGAAATATTTAAAAAAAATTAAAAAATAAGCACCAACACACGCACATTTTTTAAACTATCTATTTTTCTATCATGGGCATGTCGACGTGATGTAATGGTTAGTCAGCTTGTCTCGCGAGAACCTATTAAAACTAAGGTGTGAATTCGATCCTTCCTAGGTTAGCCCATACATTCGGCCTTGTGCCAACATCTAATAGGCGCTTAGAAAAATATCTATTTTTCTCAGCCTGCTTATATCTATATATGTATACGTTTCAAATAGACTATATCTGTAGAAATGAAAAAATATTAATAAAGTCATCAAGAATCTGTGGCGGATAAGAAATTACGTATTAATATCAACTTTCTTTACTTTTAGAAAAAATCCTTTTTTTTTCCAAATAGAAAAAAGATTGACCATGTGCTTAAAGAATAAGTCGAAACTAGATTTCGCAAGTTGGTGTTAAATTGATTTCTGACCAATGGGAGCGACTTGCAAGACTTAAGGACTTCGCTAGTCAGTGTGAAAATCTGAATGCAATAAAAGGCCCCGGTCGGCGTCAGTCAAGACGGTGAATCAGATGGAAGCAGCGAGAAAGACAACACTAAAATGTAACTTCAACTTCAAATCGACCCGGTGATAAGGTCAGGTCACACCTTGTTCTCTTTTTCTTATTTATTGTGTACTGATTCGTTCTACTTCTTCCTCTCCATCCAAAAGACATTCCTACTGAACACATACATACGTATGCACGCATATACTCTTTCAACAATCACTACTACGAAAATTTTCTACATATCTGGATATCCCTAAATTTATCATTGAACACGAACTCTATTTACTATGTTATTATTTCCTTTTAACAAATTTCTATTTTAAAATGAAAATTGTATATTTTATTCTTACTTAATTCCACACAATTTCTCATATTCCAACCTTCCAACAACCAACCTTCTGATAACGATGAAAACCTTCTGATGATAACTCTAATGATGATAGTTCTGGATAAAAATTGTAAGCTGTAGGGAGTTCGGGTATATCTGACACAAGTCAGAATCAAATAAACATTAAGCCATCCACAAATAGCTACACTAGTGAATACCGACGGTTGAAAGGAACACGCATCTCACAGTTTTGGTAATGTCCAGGTCGTAGTCTTCGAAAATCATATCAATATTCTTAATTTGCTAAAAAAAGGTGATTTCGTGACTACATATAATTATTATATATAAACACTATGGGCAGTGTAAAAAACGACATAGTGATAGGAGTAAGTATTTAGATTGTTAAATCAATGTAATGAAAGAAAATTCAAGAAGCCAAGACGAACGCAGAGCACGTCATAGTTTTCTTCGACCTTTTCTTCCAATTTCCTTTACTTCTGTTTTCACTCCACGCCACCAGAGAAAACAAATGGACGTGTTAAGTACAACTTCTTTATTTGTTTTGCCCTCTCTCACTCTCAACCTGTCGCGACGTACCAAAAAGAGGAACGAACAAAAACTTTACATTCTGCTACGACACAACCAAGAACGATAAATTTCTGCAGACATCTTGATACCCATAACTTTATCATTGACCACGAAATCTAACCATAATTTCTTAATAATGTTTCTAATTGCACATTAAATCCTTCAACTTAGATTATTCTTTTGTGCCGACAACCGACCTTCTGATAACGATGAAAACCTGATGATAATTTTGATAATTCTGATGATCATTCTGGATAAAACTTGTAAGTTGTAGGGAGTTCGGTTATGTATGCCACAAAGCCAAATCAAAAGCAACATTCAGTGGTGACTCCCGATAGTACAAAGAACACGCACCCCTTTTCTTCAAATACTTATCTTAGCCGAAGCTTTTCATCTTCTTAGAAACTTTATCAAAGCAATATATCTGCACGCATAACCGGTACATACATTTTTCATATTACTCACTTACTGCGATGTCTTAGAGCCACTTAAAGCAGAAGTGTTATCAATAAAAAAAAATTATAGGGAAAATAAAAAAGGATGAAACTGCAATCCATAGATGAAGGAGTAACGTAAACACATAAAATCAATGAATTAATTCATATCAAATTGTCAGCAATCATTTTGAAAACGAAAAAAAAAAAATGGTATCCCTCACGAGCGTTCAACTTAAAAAGAAACGACCATTTTAAAAATTAGTATGCATGACCAGGATTTGAATTTTGGATATTGCTGATCAGGAATGGGTAAATATTTTGTGGGTATTAACATAATGTTACGGAAGAATAAACAAATTATACATAAATGTTTTTCTCTATCTATCTATCTATCTATCTATCTATCTATCTTTTTCTAGGCATGAATGAATATACAAATGTGCATATATAATAAAACTAATTTTAATCTATGCTACACTAATGGGTAAGGGTGCTTAAGATCAGGAACAGAGCGTATGTACGTAAAAAACAGAACACTGATGTCAAAACTGAAAGGTCATAGCCTGAAGGACCGTATTAATGTTGGAAACAATCGCCACTCGTTGTTAATAATGGTGTTCACTTTATGTATACATATATATATATATATATATATATATATATATATATATATATATATACACACATAATTATACATAAGCACAAACACACACACACATACACACCCACAAACACCCCCCCCATATATATATATATATATATATATATATATATATATATATGTGTGTAGGTAATATCAGACAGCAGACAGATTTTAGTCAAGAATACAATACACATTCATACACACAGTAAAAAGAACCTTCAGATATTGGAGGCCATGTACATTAAATCCAAACAATCCACACTTAATAAAATCACTTTTAAATCTGGCCATAACACATTACATTGCATTTGAATACATGGTTCTGTTGTCATTTCGCGCTTTCACGCGGTGTGACGTCATAGAACCGCATTGCAAATTTGCGAACTGCGTTTGTTATTTTTGGTAACTCTTGCCGTTGTCTAGCGGAGTTTTATGTCAACACGAAATAAAATCGTCGGTGAAGGTAGATGTTATTGTGTTACCGTCTTTTAATGACCTCTCTGAAGATGACTCATGTGAGACGAAAGCTTAGGAACCAAATTAATAAAAAATTATCCAAATGTTGGAGAATTTTTGTCTTTATTTTCAACTGAAATTAAAGCAAAAAAAATACGACGTTTAGAACGGCTCATGATTAAACATAATAGACATTCATTGTCTCTTATATTTAACAGTATATATATATATATATATACAGTGCATACATACACGCACACATACGTATACATGCGTATACTTTGCATATATATTCACATCGGTTATTGATAATAAATTTTTTTAACAATGTCTTTAATGATTACAGCGACATAATTCCGGGTAGAACGTTCGCTTTCTGGCTATGATTCCTGGGTTCGAATCTCACCGTGGTCGATTTGTCAGGAAGGTGACTACTTGATACTATCGGTCTTGGAGAAGGCGATTCCAGTGTGCGGCACATTTGACGAACCGTCGATGGATTGGCCAACCTCTAAGTCAGAGGTCATCTTTACCGAGGCTTTTAGCATCCTGGCTTTGTTCAGACAGTTGTTCATGTTAGGAACTATAACTAAGGTCTGCACAGCATAGTTGAAGTATAAGCCACAGGTGGACTTTGTTGGTGTTGAACAAACACATATATGCCTCCACAGGAAATTAACTAGTCGGCCCGGTATACGGGTATCCTCGAATACGAGTGGCCAGCGATTATATATATATATATATATATATATATATATATATATATATTGTGTGTGTATTTTGGCAGCATTTTTTCATTAATGCAGGTTTCATTGAATAATATAGACAAGTTTTGGTCTATTAATTTTGTGTAGGATCCGTTCATACCGTCTGATATACTTGATGGTGATGTCGTTAAAAGACAACAAAAAATCACAGTATTTGTTGAATTTTTTATCGGGTCTAAGCTTTCGGCTCACATAAGCCATTATCAAAGAGTAAATATTAACACACAGTAAACATAGCCCATTTAAGCTATTAACAATAAAGATAATTGAATTGAAAATATAAGTCCATCCCTACCGTGGCGGATGGCCTGAAGACAGTGACAAAATAGTGGTGTTGTGGTCCCTGGTCTGATTACAGACATTTGAGTACGTTGTTGGAAATATCGAAATTGATTGTATTCAAACCAGGTTTAAATTGTTTAATGTAGAGTGCTTCGAGGATTTTTAGTTTCTGCTTATTATTTTCTTGTTTGAGTATGTACGTGTTATCAACAAGCGTTTTTCTCAGAAGTGTGCGTTGATAACCGTGTTGTTCTAAATGACGGAATATATTTGAATTTTTATTTAAGTGCAACGTCAGACGCCGTGAGAGCCGTCACGTTGTATATATATAGTGTTGTTTGGATCAACAAAAGGCACTTCAGTAGTACAAGCTAGTAGAATTTTTCTTAGGATGTTGGGATTAATGGCTTATGTGAGCCGAAAGCTTAGACCCGATAAAAAATTCAACAAATACTGTGATTTTTTGTTGTCTTTTAACGACATCACCATCAAGTATATCAGACGGTATGAACGGATCCTACACAAAATTAATAGACAAAACTTGTCTATATTATTCAATGAAACCTGCATTAATATATATATATATATATATATATATATATATACAACACACACAATATATATATATATATATATATCCTCACATATATTCACACCCACACACATACATACTGTCGCACACAATATATACATATACACACACATGCGTATTCATATATATATATATATATATATATATATATATACACACACACCATATATACACAGTGATATTCTCACACCTACGTCTACACACAAACAATCAATAACACTCTCATATATATATGTGTGTGTGTGTGTATGTATGTGTGTGTGTGTGTTAGCATTTTTGTCGCTAAATACCTATTTAAATATTCTTAAATCTGATAACATTGTTTGATTTTGTTTGGTCTATTTTTATTCTTAACCCATCTTGTATTTTTCCTCGTATGATACTGTATTTTTCACATATTGTTCAGGATTTGACGCATTTCTGATTGTGTTCTGTTGTGCTGGTGTATACAATTTAATTGAAATATTCTTGAATAAATGTGAAGCATGTCGTACATCCGATTAAAAGTTTTCAAGCTTATGTGTTCGTCAGGCGATACAGTCTCGAGTTATAATATTCTTTCATTGTTTTTTTAGAATTTTCACCGCTTTTGTGATTGGTTTAGAAATACGATAATTTTTCCCACCTTACTAAGGAGCACTAACATGCTCATCCCTACGTATATACAAATTCTTAAGTACACACGGGCGTGCACACACACATATACACACAAGAAACAAACAGGGCACATGGCAGAGTGGCTTGAATCTCATCACATCGGATTTGTTGGGAATGTGAAATAATGTGCAAGCCAAAATCCCAAGCCACAGTCACCGAATATCTGAGCGTATTGGCGTTGATCAAAACGTTGTTCATGGCAGATGAGGATTAAGTCCCCTCTCACAAAACTATGACTAATTTTTTTAAAATCATATCACCCCGAGCAAGGCGGTAACGCCACTGATGAGCAGGGGGCTACGTAAGAGTGAAAAGATTGGAAAAGAGAAAGCCGGAAACCACATCCTAAACAAGGAAACAAGGGATGAGCCTCTTCACCTGTTCAATAGACGTGGGTGGAATGTCAAACCGGGCGATAGTTTAGTCTATCTACTCCAATTAATGTTCGCTCAGTATAATTGCTGCAAAATACATAGTTAGATTTTGTCGCTAGTCAACAAATAAAAAATAAAAAAATGTCTGATTAAGTGCATGGAAAAAGAATTGGTTAGCTTCCCTAGCGGGCACGAGTTCATGGAAGAAAAGCCAAACACACACACACACACACACACACACACACATGTTTGTTTCATTTATATATTTAAACATGCAGATCATGGGACCTGTTCTCCTTTAACGATTCATCTTTCATGGTAGATGGTATCGCTAACAATGAGACCATAATATAATGGGTTACCCAACATGCATGAACCATATGCGCATCTTATTATCAGAGGTGATTCCTTTAGGAGGTATAGAAGTGTGTTCGAAATAAAGTTCTTTTTGAGAGTTCCTGGAAGACCTGTTGGGAGGACATATGAAGCTACCAGACAATCTCATGAATTCCAGCCTACACATTAATCGGAACTGATGCTGGTGTCTAGCTTGCGTTGTACCTTGGGGATTCCGATCTGCCTACAAATGTTGGTGGTGTGAATTTATTATTGCATCTCTCTGAATCGGCACTTTCTGCAATAAACCATCGGCAAAACATCTCCCGTAGTGAGTGATCAGAGACAAAAAGCTATACGCACTTCGCAAATGATACGAATATAAAAGCTATTCTTGAAGTAGCCTCCATGCAGTTCTATGAGATTGACATCTAGGTCATTTAAAGTGTTCTGATATCTTGACTGTCACCGAGAGTCTGTGGAATATGTTTTTTGTGGTCAGGTGTACGTGAAGATCACGCTCTGCCTCGATTCATAATTTGTGGACACTGTTTCAGCAACATGACTATAAACAGGAGAAAACGTTAGAGAATTCGGCTGCATTCGGTCTGGAAACCAAATCTGATACAGCCATGCAGCCGTATATAAAATCATACCTGCTTCCTCCCGATGTGAATGTCCTGCCATTATTAAACAGAGCATTTCTCGGTTAACTCACTATTATATACATTGTACATTGAAGATGCACTAGCCTCAAAAGTACACAAATGTCAAATGTAACCTAGTCTACTGAAAATTTACTTTAAATTTCTACTGCAAATTTACTTTAAATTTAAAAACGTAAAAAGAAAATAATTGTTTATATGTAATTTAGTCATTGTTTTGATGTGAGGTAGGCGGCTCAATGTTTGTAAAATATTTTTATATACCCTGCATATATATATATATATATATATATATATATATAGTATTGAAACATATACTGTTAAATATAAAAACAATGAATGTCTATTATGTGTAATCAAGAGCCGTTCTAAACATCACATTTTGGCTTTAATTTCAGGTGAAAATAAAGACAAAAATTCTCCAACATTTGGATAATTTTTTATTAATTTGGTTCTAAGCTTTCGGCTCACATGAGACATCTTCAGAGAGGTTACAAGAACGTTAACATAAAAAGATCCATCATCAGCAACAATTTCATCTTGTGTTGTCATAAAACTTTGCTAAGCAACGATAACAATTACCAAAAATAGCAAACGAAGTTCGTAAATTTGTAATGCAGTTCTGTGACGTCACACCGCGTGAGAGCTCGAAATGATAACTGAACCATATATTTAAATGCAATGTAATGTGTTATGACCAGATTTAAACGTGATTTTATTAAGTGTGCGTTGTTTGGATTTAATGTAGATGGCCTCCAATATTTGAAGGTTCTTTTTGCTGTGTGTATGAGTGAGGATTATTGTATTGTTGACTAAAATCTGTCTGATATTACCTACATGGCTATGGTTTTCTAAGAAATGATATATGTAGTGGGTTTATTATTAGTACCAGTGATACAATTTCTGAACGGACATGTAAATTGGTACGCTATATTGGTTTTCTGTAGAGGATTTAGTTAAATGCTTGTAGGATTATTAGAGACTATTAGGCCAATTGTTTTAAATATTTTATAATATATGACGAGCTTAATTGGATTAAAATTATTTCAATAATAATCAAGAAAAATATATATGTATGTATAAAAACGAAAGATATATACTTGGCAACATATATAATTTCAAATCAAATCCTAAGATATCCAACTTCTTAATTATTTCTAGAAAACATGTCATCAAATAATTATAATTATACAAATACAATGTATATGATATACAATATTATCGTTAATGATGAACAAACTCAATTTCGTCATAAACTAACATCTATTAATAGAAACATTGATCTTTTAAAATAAATATTTTACGTTGAAATTACTAAATAATGGGTACAGTGTCTGACTAACTCACAGAAAGAATAAAGTAAATGAGCATGTAACACACACACACACACACACACACACATATATATATATATATATATATATATATATATATATGTGTGTGTGTGTGTGTGTTACATGCTATCGAGCGCCCATAGCCAGAATCGGCCGACTGATGTTATTTCGGTCGGGTTTCAATCCTGGCTAAAAGTAATTGGATGTCTAACCGTATTGATGAGCTGTGAAACAGATCTGTCTGCTGATGACTATATATATATATATATATATATATATATATATATATATTATTTTATGAAATGGAAATTAACTTGACATATTTTCAATTTATTTATTTGTAGATTATTTTTAATGGCTACTAGTATTTGAGAAGATACCTTTGTTTTTAAAATTAAACAGTATATTTATGTTTATCAACCGACCTTGAATATCGAGAAATATTGTCAGAAAAATGTGCAAACTCCGGTAAGATTCGAACATGCGATCTCTAGACATAGTGGAAGCCGTTAATTGATGTGACATGTCATAATCACTCGACCACGAAGGAATTTACAATCAGACAAAGCCGAATTGAAACTTATAAATACATATTTTTATGGTTTACGTAACACTTGCTTAGTTTCGAGTGAGGCTGATCTAATAAAAAGTTGCATAATATCGGGGTTCTTGCAGTGCAATGTTGAACATGGATAGGTGTCCGTGCAAGCCCTTCCAGTGGGCAACACCGAAGCCACATTTTTCTGTAGTCCCCGTCAGCTGCCTTCCGGTGAAAATCTCAGTCAATGACCCTCTCCTACCACTACACGAGGTATCTCCTTACCAACAACAAACATGAACAAATGTATATCAATAAACTACACCAGGCAAAGTAAAATCACCTAAACTTCTCAAAATTTCCTTCACGCACATCCTGTGGTGTTCGTACAAAAATTACTAGCGTGGTATCTTTTCTCAACGAAAAGTCCCCTGACATCCTAGCGCTCTGTAAGATAAATCTCAATCCCTCGATTCCTTCCTCTGATCTCTCAATTCCTGGCTACTTTGCCCTCTTAAGTATAGACTCCTCTGTACATAGGCATGGTCTGGGGGTTCAGTTCAGTGAACACTTCTCTCTAGCTAGAATGTCATCTCTCGAATCCCCTGACCACCAATACATGTGTCTCTGCTTTCACTTCTCAATTCGGTTAGCTATCTTTGCTTGACAGTATTTCCCAACAGTGCCAAGTAGCTAGAAAACTCTACCACTGATTCTGCTGGCATTCATGCAATGAACTTTGCTATTTCCCAATCTCTCACGCAAGTGGCGGATTTTCCCATGCGCTTCCTCTGTCTCCCTTTAGAACACCCTTCTCTACTAGATCTATGTTTCACCTCACTCCCTGACCCCTGCCAATCCTCGCAGGCTTTACCCTTACGGCAACTCTGATCATGCCGTCGGTTCTATTAACTCTCGCTAAGAGCCTCCTACCAACATAACTACCTACTGCTACATAAGAGCAGATTGGAATGCGTTCCGGCGATTTTCTATGCGTCGCCCCGCGGGAAAAAGTGTTTAGTCTCCCCGATGAGGATTGCGCCATTGAAGTCTCTTAGCGGTTGAAAGCTGGCATTGATGCTTTCATACCGATCAGGAAGTTCTCTCCCAAACCTAATTCTTCCCCTGGTTCTCTTCCGCTTTCCCACAGGAACCACTACTTCCGGCTATTTCGGAGCTACGTGTCAGACCATAATAGGCGTCTATTTGCCTCTGATAATAATGAGTGTAAGAGGATCTTAAATGAGGCTAAGCTGCTGCTAAGAGTATGAGGCAACGCACAGGTGCTCTTAAGTTCGGCTCTAAAAACTATTGCCGGCTCTGCAAACGCCTGCTGAACCACTATCCCTTCGTTAATCATTACATTTGAGGTCCTCACAGCATCTGTGGACGAGGCCAAGTGATTTGCTCGCAGATTTTCTTCCAACTCCTCATGTGACTCGTCTGGAGTATCCGCACCCAATTTCCCTCTTAGAACTGAGGCTCAACTGAAAGATGTTCACTTAATCCCCTCCTTGGTATCTAAGATAATTTCAAAAATTAACACTAATAAGGCGACCGGGGGCGAAAAAATCCCGGTCGCTGTGTTGAAGAAATGTGCCCCTGAACTCTCGTCTGTCCTCTCTGAACTCTACAATTACCGCCTCTTTGGTTTCTATTTTGTGCCTGCTGGAAGTCCTCTTCTGCGTTTCCTGTGTTCAAAAATTCAGGGGAACCGTCGAACCCATCTAACTAGCACACTATCAGCCTCCTACCAATTTTCAAAAAAGTGTTCGAGGCTATTATCAGTACTGAAACAGTACAGCAACTAACTGCCCATAAACCTTTCCCAAACAGACTATGACTTCCGCCTTGCCAGGTCTACTGCCGATATACTAATGACTTTCACTGAGTAAAAGTTCGGCGAAGCTCGAGCTGTTGCCCTGGATATCTCCAAAGCATTTGATAGGGGATGGCACGCCGGGCTTCTGCGCACGCTACGGGCTTATGCCATCACTGGACGATTGCTTGATTTGATCCAATCTTTCCGATGAAACAGTACAATGAAGATGTCTCCTTATCCTACCACACGAACGCTGGTGTCCTTCAGGGCTCTCTCCTAGGACCGAAGCTCTTTCTGATCTTCATAAATGATCTCCCTGGCGTTATCAAATCCCAAGTAGGCATCTATGCACACAACACAACCATTTACCCTCGCATCAGTCAGATATCTGGCGCGGCAGACAAACATAACCTAGCTGCTGATGTTGAGAAGGAATTCCACTCTGTGGTAGACTGGGATAAAAAAAAATGGTTTGTAATTTCAATGCTTTTAAAACGAAGCTGCTATCTGTCAACTATCGCAGGCAAACTCTCCTGCCCCCATAATCATGGATTAAGCGAGTCTCCTTAAAAGCAATACATTACGCCTTCTCGGCTTAACCCTCTCTTCTGGAAATGGTTCAACTTTCTGTTTGTTCTCTTCCTGCTAAGATCTTTACTCACTTATGTAGCTATGCTTAGGGGAAATGATTAAAACAAAATTTTAAAAATTCATATCAGCACTGTTTTCGTATCCGATAGTAAACAAAGACAATTATATTTTGCAAAGTAAATAACGAATGGTTTTTTAATGTAAAATAACGATGACATATTTTTAATTTATGTTTGAACATTAATTTTTACTGGGTACTCTTATTTGATTAGATACTCTGTTTTATTATAATGAAAACGTATATATATATATATATATATATATATATTTAATCATCTCACCCCAAGCAAGGCATTCCACTGCCACTATTGCGCATGGGGCTACATAGGGGAAGGTAAAGAGAAGGAGTGGATAGACATAGGGAATGTCAGGAGAAAGGTGACAGATGAGTAAGGATAGCGAGGATGAGGGTCGGACAAATGGGAAGAGTGCTTGATAGAATGGGAGCAGGTTAGTGTGTTAGGAGGTGTGTATTGACCTTACATTTAAACTCCTGGAGATTGTAGCCGTCGGGGAAGCAATCGTTTGGAAGAGAATTCCACAGTCAGGAAGTGCGAGGAAAGAAACTGTTGGAGTAGAAGTTACGGCTGCATTTTATCAGTTTCACTGTAAAACGGTGGGATCTAGTATCTCGTGCAAATTCGTATTTAGGGGGCACCAGTGATCTAAGTTCATCGGAGCAGAAGCCGTGAAAGTATTTATAGAAGAGACACAGGGAAGCCACGTCTCGACGGTGGGAGAGAGACTGCAGGCGGTCTGCCAAGTCGGTATCTATCACATTACAGACCCTCCTCTGAACCTTATCGAGAAGCCCGAGGAGAACAGCAGGGGCACCCGACCAGATATGGCAGCAGTATTCAATGCACGGGCGGATGGTAGATTTGTAAATGTGCAGGATAGATTTAGACGGAAAAAACTTCCGGGCCCTACACAGAGAACCGACTTTCATAGCAGCGGATTTAGCATTGGATTCCATATAGTCATTCCATTTGAGGTCCGCTGAAAGTGTGAGACCAAGGAGGCGTAGTGTTTTACTCTCTGGGAGTAATATATATATATATATATATATATATATATATATATATATATATATATATAAATCAAATTTTTATTTCCAGTATCGACGTCAAATAAGTTAAACTGAATTTTGAAAGCTAAATAAGTCCTCTGAGTAAATGGTATCCTGGCTGAGACTAAGAACTACAGTTATACCTATTTAGTGCAAAACCCGATGCAAAAACAAAAGGGCTAAAAACCTAATTTTGATCAGACCCAATAGGATATCGGGGTATCGATTTACAATATCGGAGTAGAATATGTCATCCAAGGATAAACTAACTAAAGTAAATCCATGAAAACTTATCGTATCCTTCGTGAGTAAAATTGAAGAAAATGAGCCATATTAATGGCTGAATATCGGTTTTTGATAAGATTCGATAGAATTTTGGAGGTATTGATTTCCGATATCGGGGAAAATGAGTCGTCTAAAAAGATCTATTAATGTTTCAGAATAAAAACTATAATTTTACCAAGTTAGAACAAATTTTGCAGCAAGAACCACGATAAATGGGTTGATCTTGATCAGATCTGATCGGATACTGAGGCATCAATCTTCAATTTCGGGCGGGGGGAATCGGAAAATATAGGTAGCCCATGACCTGACCAGAAGCCTAAAAAATATTTGTGTGAAGTTTGGTGAGAATAGGATTAAAATTGTGGATTTTTATAAAGGACATACATACAGACACCCACACACAAACATCTTGCATTTTGTATATATATAGATAGTTTAATTGTTTCAAAAATAGAGTATCTACGCAAATACGAATATCCATTAAAAATAATGTTCAAGCTACTAAATTTTACATATACATATATATATATATATTTATGTGTGTGTGTGTGTGTGTGTGTGTGTGTGTGTGTGTGTGTGTGTGTGGTAAAATATAGTTTTATGTTATGTTGATGGTTAAATGTGCTCGACATTACTGATAGTGCATCTGTAAAAAGTCAATACGCTGTAGCGAAAGTCTGAAACCAACTTGAACACAATCTTCATATCCGAAAATTGGGTTAAAGCATCAAAGAGAATAGTATTGATATTAGGGTTCACTTTCATATATATGTATATATATATATGAATTCAGATAAAATTTAGAGAGAAAATAACCATTTTCAAAGTGTCATTTTAAGCCATGCATTGTAAATCACCGTTTAAACAAAGAATGAGGAAAAAATTCTAATGCTGGAATCTTGGTCTCGTAAAGGAAGTGGTTGGGGGTGGGGTATATTGGTATATATAGGGTATATATAGGGTATATATAGGGCATATATATGGGTATATATAGGGTTAAGCTAGCGGAATCTTAGTAAGAATTTATTCTATGGTAATTGGAGGTATGTGGCTTGACCATTCGGTTAGTAGTGATAGGTAGTGAGAAGGGTAACTGCTTAGACAAACTTAAAAAAAACTTATTGCGACTAATTGGAAGACTAAGATAATTATTGCAATTTATATTTATTTCTATGACGGCACATGCTAATGTTCACTCTACGTTTATTCAGAAGTACATTGTTACATTGAAATTTCAAAATCTTTATTTTTTTCTGTTAAACTTTAATTACATATGTCTCTTATGCTGTTGGGGGTTATTTATCTGTGGATTTAGGTTGTTTTCTTTTAATTCCCAGTATTTTCGGGAAAGGATTGTTTGATATCTTAAATTAGTGTTAGTGAAGGAGTGCCTGTGTGTGTAAAGCCGTTGCTTCCAAATTCACGCCGAAATTCCGATATAGATTTTCTATTTCTCTTATTTTCCTTGGGGTAGATTGTAGCCTGACAGATCACATTTGTAGATCTACATTTACACTCAACCGGGCAATTATCTCTAGATCTACGATTACAGGGGGCATAATCCTATTTTCTGTTTTGGTTTCACTACACTTATTCAAGATTTTGTTATTGTGGCAGCTTGTTTTTCGACTGAATATTTTACTCAGGGGTTATCTTCATGAAAATTTCAAAAGGATCTTGCTAATGTTAATAATTGATAACCTACAAAACGGTGGACTGAACCATACACACACATATAGACACACACACACACACACACACACACACACACACACACACACACAAACACACACACACACATATCGACACACACACACACACACACACACACACACACACACACACACATATATATATATATATAAAAACTTATTTATAAATGGAACTTTGTCTCTGTGTGTGTCAGTGTGTGTATCCGTTACTTATAGACACCGAATCGGCTGAATCGATTTTCTTGAAAATTTACACAGTTGTACTATAAGCGTCTGCAAGTGTTCTTAGCTAGGTTTTGTCTCGAGGTACCCCCGAAAAATATCGAAATATATATATATATATATATATATATATATATATATAAGACATGATGTTTGTGTGTGTGTCTGTTTATCTGCCTGTATGTATTTTTTCAGCTCTTTTATTTTAGTTTTTGCTTCGGGTTTGGCTCTAAGTAGGTGTAATTGTAGTTCTTAGTTTCAACCTTGATACCATTTACTCAGATGACTTATTTAGCCTTCAAAATTCAGTTTACGACGAAAAAAACTTATTTGATATTGATACCAGGAAATCAAAATTTGACTTACATCCATTCATTTTTCTTTCAGTCTACGGTTTCACTTTAACTGAAAACAACTATTGCTTTTTAGTCTTTCGTGCCAACGTCTAAAGAGTCTGAGCTCCAGGACCATGGATTAGTTTTAAAGCTTTCATTACACCCAAGCAACGCCGGGTTATACTGCTAGTAAACTTTTAGTCATTATCAAGTATGAATTTTATTTTTGATTTCAACTGAATGCATAGGTTCTTTATACCCGTATTTAAATTTATAGGAATGTGTTACGTCCCTAACATGATCAGTATATTGTGGTGGTGCTCATATTTGATATCATTAAGGGTTGGCCTTTTATTTTTTATTAATAATACTTCTATTATTTTAGTCTTTTGTTACATGTGGATCCGTCCGTTTTTCATCCTTTTTTAAAGTTTCACTCTTCTTTACACGTATTTTACTTCTATCATCTGTTTAAATCTTTAATTATGTCCATATGTACAAGCATTTTATCAACAAGATCCGTGACATAAAATTAGTTTTTCATTAATGCCCATCATCTGAGCTTTAGTTCTTTAGAAATCTCACCGTTATCATCATTTCTCGCGTGATTTCGTCTGTTAGGTTTTATCTCACGAGTGACATGCGATTTGGTGTCGATTTCTCGCTTTTTCTTTCTACTTTCACATTAAACACCAAATTCGAAGAGGAATCCTTTTCACTTTTTCCCTAAACGATGCTCAATCTCACACATGCTTTCTTTCACTGTGTTAGAAGAAGACATTTACTTTAGTTAAAAGATCGAGATATTGGAATAGTCGGCACTATATTTCTTATACATTTTTTGCCATTTTCTAAATTTGTTACTGTAGTTTTGATAACAGTTCTTTATATACTTTCAGCCAAATTTTCATTATTGCTTCACGATCTAAAATATCCATTTCATTTAAATCGCAAGATGAGATTTTACCTATGCGTTTTGTTAAAACACATGCGAAAGACACCATTATCTGTGTTGATTATGTGGGAACCTAACATGCATTCGTTAATTTAAATACGCCTGAAACCTCGTAACTTATATTCACAACATTCCTATCTGCAACTGTATTAATTTCGTGATTTTCATTTATGACAATTGTGTAGCTACATGACTAGTCTTTTTGAAAGAGAAAAGTGACTTGCAATGTTTTTAGAATTTTTTCAAATTAATTTATTCATAAAATAGCTTTGACAATATTTTTCTGGTGTATATGATTGCTATATTACTGTCGACGTTCGAACATTGAAGATGATGTGATTGGCGTCGTCGACGGTATTCTAATAAAACTTTAACATTTGTCTATTTTTTCTGAATAGAGGTAGTATTTTTTTTAAATCATATCACCCCAAGCAAGGCGGTAACGCCACTGATGCGCAAGGGGCTACGTAAGAGTAAGAATATTGGAAAAGAGAAAACCGGAAACCACATTCTAAACAGGGAACAAGGGATGAGCCTCTTCACCTGTTTAATAGACGTGGGTGGAGTGTGAACCGGGCGATAGTTTAGTCTATCTACTCCAATCGAAAAAAAAAGAGTAAGAAGATTGGAAAAGAGAAAACCGGAAACCACATTCTAAACAGGGAACAAGGGATGAGCCTCTTCACCTGTTTAATAGACGTGGGTGGAGTGTGAACCGGGCGATAGTTTAGTCTATCTACTCCAATCGAAAAAAAGAGTAAGAAGATTGGAAAAGAGAAAACCGGAAACCACATTCTAAACAGGGAACAAGGGATGAGCCTCTTCACCTGTTTAATAGACGTGGGTGGAGTGTGAACCGGGCGATAGTTTAGTCTATCTACTCCACACTATTTACATTCTTCGGATTATTGTACTCATCTTTACTGCCATGTTTACTCGTAAAGATGATAACAATTGTCCAAACAATGTAAATAGTGTACACGACCTGCCATAATTATTAGGCCACTCCAGTTTTTTAACAAAAATGATGTATTTCATGGTATTTTTTGTACTTTTTTTTGCCATTTTCTAAATTTGTTACTCTCGTTTTGATAACAGTTCTTTATATACTTTCAGCCAAATTTTCATTATTGCTTCCCAACCTAAAATATCCATTTCATTTAAATCGCAAGATGAGATTTTAACTATTTGTTTAGTTAAAAGGCATTCTAAAGACACCATTATCTGTGTCGATTATGTGGGAACCTAACATGCATTCGTTAATTTAAATACGCCTGGATCCTCGTAACTTATATTCACAACATTCCTATCTGCAACTGTATTATTTGGTAATAAATACTAAGGTATTTATTACCAAATGAAAATAGAATGTTTCTTTTGTTATTATTAATTTGCAAAATTTTCCAAGGCAAGGAAGCAAAGATGAACTCGTCCAAACCCGAAATTTTCTTCATTCTTTCATTGATGAAACTAAAATATAGGTAATTATTAAATATTTATAAAATTTATTTGATGAACATGTTATTGTGCAGTATTAAAAAAAGAAGCATTCGATTTTTATTTACAATTATTCACTTGGCGATAAATACTAAAAAGATAATATGAAATACATCATTTTTTTTTGAGGATGTGCGTTGTGGTACAGTGGATATCGGCTCGGAATGAGAAACCGGGGAGCCGAGTTCGAATTCCAGTTGAATCCATTGTATTCACTTACGCGCAAATACCCCTGGGAAAGGTATTAATCCGTCTCTTCCTTCCAGTTATGGGTTAAATAGCAGGACAGATTGGGTTCTATAGCCTTGGTCGGCAACCAGTCTACCGCAGAAAGCAATGGCAACCTACTGCGGGATAATCTTCTGCCCAGTCAGTCATGTCTCTTTCGAGACATGATCGCCCAAGCGATTATCTGTGTCGATTATGTGGGAACCTAACATGCATTCGTTAATTTAAATACGCCTGGATCCTCGTAACTGACCTAATAATAATTGCCAGTAGTGTAAATCTTCAACAATAAATGATCAACTAGCTTTACCTCCAGTCAAAAGAAGAGAGGTAATTTTTAAGTCAGAAATCATATTTATTCTATTTCAAATGATAATATTAACCATTTCCTTATAAAAAAAATATCTGGAATTCGCTGACTGAGTATCCCCTGCTATTTGCCTTGGAAATTTATAAGATTATTATATCATTTGTCATGGACAATAGGTTTCGTAATTTCAGTTTCTAGTGCTGATTGGCGTTTCCGTCCAAACATATTGTTCAAAACATTGTGGAATACAAACATCTTGATTATGTCACTATTTTCTTTTTAATTTACATGTAATATTCCTTTTAGTTGATGCTGTTGTTGAAAATGGTGTATTTTGTATTTTGATAGTCTTGAAGAACGATGAGTCTTCATTATCTCGAAGCAATTTTTAATCATTGATCTCAGAAAGAGTTTCTATTCAGCTAACAGTTTTTATATTCCTGAACGGTTTTGGCTCCATACACAATGTCTGTAAAGATGCTTGGAACTGACATTCTCGTGTACTATTTAAGTACACGAGAATGTTTTAAAAATCTTTATATGAATTAGGTAGTTGAAGTTATCGATAATATTTTCATCAAGATTTACAAACTTTACCTTTCGTTTAATTTAAGTTAATTTTATTAGGAAAAATGCTTTGAAAAAGACCGCTTTAATAATTTGTTTAATTAAATTTAATTTTAGAACTATTCATGTTATTTTTTAATATTCAAGTTTGTAAAAAAAAATTTTTTTTTTAAAGCGAACAATAAATATTATGGAGTTCTTACTTGTGAGCATGCAACATACAACTACCTATGTGTAAATATTTCTTTCTCGAACCAAATTCCAATTTCTAGTGATTTGATAGTTCTCGCAAACGCAATGTGAACTGGAAACTGGATACTTGCATATATAATAAATTAAAGAAACGATTCGCTATAAAATAATTTATTTTTATAAAGTAGATATTTGTTATTATAATCATTTAATTGTGTTTAAAATATTGATGGTATGTTGACAATTTTTCCATAAACGTCAATGAAAATTTGTTGCGCTAAGCAAAACCAACTGTACTTTTTACATATTTGCATATCCCCGCAAATTTGGTTTCGATCGGTCAAAGTTTAGAGGGCGTAACGGACGTACTAACAGAAATTAAAGAAATTTATATGAAGATTTCTTTCGGATATGAGGCTAATGATTTTGTTTTGTAGCAATATGCGTTAAATTTATTTTTCCTTTATTAAATTTGATATAACATATCCGAACAAGTTTTATCTACACACTTTAGTATTTAAAAATTCTACTTTCTTAATTTGTATAATGGATTCAGGGTAGCATTTCCATCTCTGTTGTCTTTTCAATTCCAGATAATAATTTCAGTTTGGATAAGTATATCTTGAGGTCTATTACTTGGAATTGATGGTAGAGGATTTTCTTTCTTGGAATCATTCTAATCCAATTTAAGAATACCGATGTTACTGGCATAGGACCTACCTCATCTACAGTACATCTTACAAGGAAGAGAATCCAAGAATGCTGTTTTCTATCAGCAGACTAGTTTCGGCACGTTGTATTGAATGCTATAATTTTCAGTGCCCATCTCGTCACATCTGTGCTTGTATACGCGCCAATCTTTCACTCAAAAGAGATTAAATAGAAGGCAAGGCTCATTCTCTCTTTGTTGTAATTCTGGAGCTTTAGAATGTTTTCCTAATGTGGTCTATACTAAACATGTACAGTATTTTGGATTGATATTGTTCTTCTATCAGCTCTAGACATACTGTTGGGGATTACCCCTTTTTTCACATAAGAATGGACTCGCCTAATGTGTACATACAATCCTGCTTATACAGGTAGCAGTTGTAAACCAGCTGGCATTTGCCTCTGTTAATATGACTATGACACTGAGCAGAAAGCACTAACCCAGTCGTGGGTCTGCCGAAGGGTACAATCACGACTGGGGAAAAATAGACAGACATTTTTTGGCATGGCTATATGGCCTGGAAGACCCACAATAAATAGACCTTGTGTCACATCTAGCCTTGCGTAGGACGGTTAATAAATAACGCTTTAAGCAGTTAATAAATAACTGCTTAAGCAGTTGGCTTTGATACTATGTCACTGTCAGCTCTCTGCCTTCGGGTAGAGAGCGCTATCTGCTTCCGAGCTGAGAGCACTAACCCAGTCGTGGTTCCGCCGAAGGATACAATCATGACTGGGCAAAAATAGACAGCTATTTTTTGCCTGGCTATATAGCCGGGAAGAACAACAATAAAAAGACCTTGTGTCACATCTAGCCTTGCGCGGGAAGGTTGGTAAATGCCGTTGTAAAGCAGTTATAAGAAGTAGTAGTTAGAGAGTCAGTAAGGAGTAATTTGGTGCATATTAAGTTGGAGAGTTTTTGGATATAGACTCATTGCCCGGACATACTTCTTCACTACAAGACTGTATATATTAATTCCTACTAACAGTATTCTTAGTATTACTGAATTGACTAACCAGTGTTCAAGTTTGTTTATTTTTGTTCAATATAACTTACATTTTCTATCTCCATATCTGTTTTTGTTATTTATTATTTTGCGTGGTTTCTCAACAAAAATCCACAACACATATATTGGAGCTTAAAAGATGTTTCTAACTGGTGAGAAGAGACGTTTCAATTAATTCGTCTGTGAGTTCAATATAGCATAATTGGAATTATAAAAGAACATGGATAATGGAATAAGAAGAATAGCAATTTGAGTTTAAGAAATGGAAAAAAAAAGAGCAAAGAAAGCGCTCAGCTCTGTTGTCACTTGACCTCACGCAAAATAATAGAGAAATGTTCTCGGAAGACGTTGTAACAACGATTATGACGCATTTATTTATTTTCATTTTTAGGAAATAAATTTTGCTGAAGGGCATTCTATTCAAATTTAAGAGGATTAGCAAATTTATCCTGACGTTAGTTTTCTTTTGCTTTATTTTCTTACTCCCTTAAAAAGATGAGACGCAGATGTTTTAGTCAAAATTGCTTGTTGAGTTATCCTGACATTGACAGTTTGGAAAAATTCAAAGAAACAAAGAAAACAGCATTTTGAAATTGATCGTGAATGTTTTGAGTTTTCTACTCAAAACCAAAACAACAAACGGACAAACACACACACACACACACACACACACACACATATATATATATATATATATATATGTGTGTGTGTGTGTGTGTGTGTGTGTGTGTGTGTGTGTGTGTGTCGTTGATATTGCGGAAAAATTCCGAACAATTTAGATTTTATGCTGTCAAGTTATACTTTTTACATTTGAAATGTTGATATGAGATAACATTTTTTTTCCATATAACAGGTTGAATTTTTTAAGCTGACAAATTTACTTATGCAATATATATATATATATATATAAATTAGTTTTTACATAAAATTTATTTCATTTACATTACGAGACGAAAATTTATATATCTGGAGATTTTACGTAGTCATCAGGAAATGTTGAATAATTGTGGTGAAAATAATTTACATTTGTATGTAGAAAATAATACGTTTGTTATTTAATGAGTTCAATATGGAGGGGAAAGACAGAAAAAATGAAATTTTATGTATCTGTCTAATTTAAATAGTCACAATGAATTTTCACTTTTAAATCTGAAAATGAAGGGTATGTGCGTGGGGATACGAGTTTTTTCTTTCATGCATAACAAGAACGTATCGTTTTCTTCTGCTAGTGTTTAGACTGCTTTTTCCGGTGCGATGTATACATTATCGCTACAAGGTTATTTTCTTAGGTTTTTATGTATCTCAGCCATTTTAAAAACAACAAAGAAACAAAGAATTTTTAAAAATTTTTGTTTTGACTTAAAGGGAACATGGTATGATTAAACTATTTTTAATTTCGGTTAAGTGTGCAGTTTTTTACTTTTTCATATATTCTTAAATTGTATAATTTTTAATATCTATTAAATTAATATTACATCATAGTACAAAGCAATGTATTGGATATATGTAAGTTTATCGATATTTTTTATGAAGACTTATTAACCATATTCTAAGCTGAACATTTTGCAATTTAAGTTAAATTCCGTTTATGTAATAGGTTTATATTTTTAAGAAATTTAATAATATATATATCTATATGAAAAACTATATATTATTATATTATATTATTATATCATTAAATTACTTAAAAATAAAAGGTGAAAGACAACAAACGTATCCGCAAACATAAAACATATATTTTCAAATTTAAATATCAAACTTCATTTTGATTAGTTAAATAAATTAAACACACACATAAAATCAAAATATTTTCTGTTTTCCCCAATTGTTTTCTACATTCAAATGAAAATCATTTTCATCACAATTATTCAACATTGCCTGATGACGAGATAAAATCACGAAATATATAAATTTCCGTTTCGCAATGTAAATTAAATACTTCTTAAATAAAAAAAAACCTAATTTAATTATATTATGCTCTACGATTTATGTTGTATTGAGCACTTATAAAAATTTAAAACTCTCATGGTAATACTTCTATTATAATTTTATAATTAAACACAGTTTACTGTAAAGCAAAATCCGTTGGGTTTCGGGACTATCTTATTAGTACCTCATCAGGCAGTGAACTATTTTTTTTTTTGTTAGGAATAATTATATACGGAAGATTAAGAACAACAGAGAGACCTATTCACTTTGGCATTAGAATTCGCCATGGAATTTTCCGACCTAACTAACGAGGAACAGATAACAATCATAAGTTCAAAAAGATCCGCACTCATCCACAACAAGGAATAGTGGAAAAATAAAACAAATGTGAGGACCTATTTGACATCACAATGGGATCTCTAGACTCCGCTGAGTGTTTAAATTTTGTTGGTCTATTTATTTAGCACAACCTGACAGCGAATAACAAAATAAAGTTTGAGGATATAGGGTTGCACAGGGATGATGTTTTTATGGTTATGAAAAATTCCGCTAATGTTAACGTTAATAGAATTAATACATAGAGAAATTAAATTTATTGACATTAAAGTTACTATAAAAACTAATCTAAATAGAATTAGATGTACCAATTGATTAATCAATAACTCTTATTCTTCCTACTTAAAAACTAACGCTAATCCTATATACATCCATTGTAAATCAAAATACCCTCAATCAACCATCAAGCATATACCCTTCTCTATTAAAAACCTAATTAGTAACAATTCTTCTAATGAAGATGTATTTTACAAACATAGGAATTTCTGAGACACTTCCCTTAAAACAGCGGCTATAAATGCACTGATCTGAAATATAACAAACATAATAATAATTGTAAAAATAGCAAGAGAAAAACTTTTTGGCACACACCACCATTTAACCAGATAATAAGTACTAAGTTAGGGCACAAATTCATAAGATTAATTGAAAAACAAATCCCTAAAATGAAATAAAATGAGAGAAATACTCTGAAATTGAGTTATAGCTGCATGGATAACCTTTTGAAGATCATCGATAAACAATAATATAATTTTAAGCAGATATCATAACTTAAACAACCAGCAACACCCTAAGAGAATTAATGATCACAATAACAAAAAATTAATTTTCCGAAACCCTATTGAGTGTTCATTAGGCAATAAATGTCTAACTGATTCTGTAGTCTACCATTGCTCTATTTCTACCAGAGAAAATCCCTCAGTAATAAAATATTATATCGGTTGTACCAAGAATACTTTTAAAACCCAGAATTATTTTCACAACTTATCTTTAAATAATAAATCTTACCGCAATAGCACAACACTTTCTACTTATTAAATTAAAAGATGCCAATAAAACCTCTACCGTAAAATGGAAAATATATAGAGAGAAAAACTTGTAAATCTTTACATGAGAAAAGTTTTTACATGAGTTTTGCAGGAAAAATTACAAATTATCAAATACTTAAAATTATACTTGCTCAATAAACGTAACATAGTAACATTCATTTCCATCATCGTCTAAAATATACCCGAAAATATAATTAATATTTCTTAATATAACTAGACATGTTTAATCAATCACCTAGTTTATATTGATTGATTCTCCCATCTTCTGACAATTAATTTTTTACGGCTTAACAGACAGACAGACAGACAGATAGATAGATAGATAGATAGATAGATAGATAGATAGATCATCTACTAAGTCAACTACATGTATTTGAAGTGAAGTGTATTAAAAAAAACGAAAACCTTTTCTTGTCTTTGTCTCTTGTTCACTACATTAAATTGAAATATAAATTTAAAAAATCCTGTAACCGTTTCACGATGGTAGGAGATAAATTTTCAGACTTGCTAAATGCTATATACGTAGCATTCAATTTATTTCATCACTGGTATAGAAAACATCCGGGTATCAAGTCTATTCAAGTCAATATCCCCCTTTACCCTTACGATCAAATTTCTCCTATCTGTTATGTCCTGAATTTCGGTTGGTTCACTGAGAAAAATCATCCGAAAATACCCCCCACATTTGTCTGAATTTGGTAAAAAATGTATTCTCTTAAGCTTCTATATATAATGATTTCTAATAGAAAAATATTTCACTGCCTGAAGAGGTGCTAATAAGATATTACCGAAACACAACGGTTCTTGTTTTGCAGTAAACTATGTTTTTATTATAAACGGATAATAAAAGTATTATTGTATATAATTCTGTACTAAATATCGAGTAATCTCAATAAAGTAAATTACTACAAACAGGGGACTGCCGACCCATTAATTTGTACTACATCTACTGCTTCTTTATATATATATATATATATATATATATATATATAAATGACTAGAATATATATATATATATATATATATAAATGACTAGAATATATATATATATATATAAAAATGACTAGAATATATATATATATATATAAAAATGACTAGAATATATATATATATATATATAAAAATGACTAGAATATATATATATATATATATATATAAATGACTAGAATATATATATATATATGTATAAATGACTAGAATATATATATATATATATAAATGACTAGAATATATATATATATATATAAAAATGACTATAATATATATATATATATATATATATATATATATATATATATATATATTCTAAAAAAATTTTTTAGATATTCTACAATTTCGTGGGTAATACGTATTTCGCAGACAAACCTGCTGCTCGTCAGACCCGTATGATTCAACAGTTAATATTCCCAATAATCCAGAAAAAAATCACATACAGACACACACGTGACCATATCGAGAATAAATATCCGTAACAGTAATCTAATGAAAAACATTTCTTCGCCCATTCAAAAAAAAAAAAGAAAGAAAGAAAGAAAGAAAGAAACAGAAAAATATAGAAAAATCATAGACGGAAAAAAAAGAAAGTAAAAGAAAAGGGAAGGAGAATGAACAGTAAAAGGAGAAAGGTAACGTCTCAGATCGACACCAGCATCTATTGCAATTCATCTGCTTTCTTAGAAAAACATGACATAGAAATTTAGCATTAAATTTAGTTTTAAAGATAATGGCATGTATTTACGTAGGTACCTACAAAAAATCGCTGAAAAAAACAGCATTTATGAAGGAAAAATGCTCCAAACAAAATAAAAACAAAGTTTTATCGGCAAAATGTTTATATTATCATTAAGACGATAGATCAAAGTATTTTTTCAATTATTTAAAAAAAAATTTAAATTATTTCTAACACGTTCGTTATCTTGGTAGAAAATCATTTTTCTTTTGTCAGTGCTAGATCTAAATTGACGCATAGTTTATTACGTCAAAAAACGTAATATGACGCAAGGTACTTTTTTGACTGTGAAAAACAAATTAATTTGGAAATTCTTGTGAAAATCAAATAATTGTTGAATTTTGATAAAAATTTCAGGACATATTTATAATCAACTGAAATCAATTTTTAAATAATTATGTTTAGAAAATATTGGTAAGAATATTTTTTTTTACATATGTTATCTTATCCCACCAATTAATTTCAAGAAATATCTAAAAATTCGACTTTGCTCCCCGATAAACCTAATATAATTAAATTCAGGAGTCCTTGGGGAATTCTAATCAACTGTTTTTTTTTTCTTCAATATTAGCATTCTTACTAAAAAGTGGGCCCGAATTGCGAAAAATTTAAAAACTGTGACAATATTTTATTTGGATAAACTTTCAATTGCTTTTATGGACAATATAAATTAAGCATATCATAGTCTGAAAAGAAAAAAATTAAATGAATAATGAATTTTTGCAAGAATTATTTTCATTTTTTTAATTTTTAATTTTTTTGTAATAATATATAAAGATTCAAAAATGTTTTAAAAATTATTCGTCCACTGATCCAGATATGTAAGAAATTAAAGCATGAAACTACATTTACTAATGAAAAATTGAAAGGCTTAATACAAATGATTTAGCCAAGGGATTTTAAAAATAATTAAAACATATTTTTGTGTGTATTTTCATTACCCGTATCTTATCATTAAAAGGTCATGGGATTCAAGGGTTGTCCTCCCTTAGATGAAAAAAATAAGATTTATACCAAATTCGTCTTCCATACATGGCATGTTTTTGGCCGGCTACTGCAAATCATATTATTGCTTCTTGATAAGGCTTTTTTAAACATTTCAGGCAGTAAGCTAATTAATTCTTGTTTCAAGTTAACTTAACTTAAGTTAAGTTAACTTAAGTTAAGTATGTTTCAATTCGGTAATTTTAATAAATTCTTCTTCTTCTTCTTCTTCTTCTTCTTCTTCTTCTTCTTCTTCTTCTTCTTCTTCTTCGTCGTCGTCGTCGTCGTCGTCGTCGTCGTCGTCGATTTCTTGCACAAACACTTCGTCAAGCGACTAAGTTTGTCCTGCAACAAATGGCCGCCTTTCATCGTTTTATACCTTTTCCCGGTTGCTTATTTGCATTCGAATTACAACGGGTGGCGCGTATGTCGACATGGCTTCCGCTCATACCTTGTAAAACCATGCGCCTTCGCACCGGAACTATGCGTTAGATCATCCGGATGACCACAGAGATCAAGCGAATATTATCAATTTATTGTATCGTTGAAACTCAATAATAGAAATTGCGAAATATTTGAATAACCATTATAATAGATGAAAATCTAAACAGAAAAGAGTATTGCAAAAAGTATGAAAAGGTTGACTATTAAACTTTTTAAAAAGTAATATGAAATAATTGATGTATAATAAACAAGTTGATTGACCATCAAGTGAAGACCTGAAGAATCTATGCCTTGAACAGAGATTAAAATTTCAGAAAAAGCCTAACATTGGGCAAAAATAGGAACAAGTAAAGTCTACATATTAAGGAAATCACCACCAAATACTACATATCCAGTAGAAATCTTGGGGTTTATAATTTAGAAATATTCATGCGAGAAATAAACCAATATGAAAAAAAAAGAAACCCCTTCAGCATAAGAACTGGTGCAAGCAATATTAATATTTAAAGTGTAGAAAAGATTTTAAAATTAATGAATGAATGTTAAAGAATGTCAAGAAGTTCATATAATTATGAAAAGTTACAGTTTTCAATAAAAAAAAATGTCTTTCAATTTTAGGGTTTGTAAATGTAGTGGGGGAAAATAGTTTAATTTCATTCAACAACAACCCGGCCATCTTCCTTTCTTAAGTTCTACACCAGTCTCTCTTTCTTCATTTTCAAAATTAAATTGATTCATGATACAAACTGCTCAGAACTGCTCAAAAATAACTTTCAATGTCAAAAAAGAGTCAAAAAAGTTTCGCTAAATTTCCCATTGCTTTTTTCCGCTGCAAGTCTCATTTTTTATGAATGCAGTAGAAATGCTTGCAGTACATCAAATTACAAATACCAAGAAATTCGCGAATTACATATTACATTAAAAAAACAGCTAAATCGGCATACACCCTTGTGCAAATTAATTGAAACAACTGCTTTAGTTTCCTTTCTTTTACAAAACGCACTGTTTTAGAACGCCTGAAACGACAGGGTGTAATTGATTTCTGTTTTCTTCTCGGGTTATGCCATACGCTGTAGTGTGCAGTATTGTTAATATATTTTCGAAGTGTATGATGAAGTTTTTTGGCCCTTAAAATTATCGCGTCATTCGCGATTGCTCCAGATTTTTGTCACGTCCAGACACTATTGTCTCGACTGTCGATTATTTGTCCTACGGCCATTGTTTGAGATGAACGTTCCTCCAAGTAAGAGTTTAAAAATTGTTACACACTTGCCAGCCTTACAGAAAAATCGCGGATATTGTTGATGTCAGCTTTTCACCTGTCAGACGTGTCATCAAGGCAAAGAAAGAAACTGCGTTCATCAGTTCAAAAGGTACAGAAATATGCGGTCGGTAGAGAAAAAAGTCAAGAGACGAGCTTTACGTGATCAGTCAAAGTGTGAAAGATCCTAGGAAAACATTAAAGTTTTGTTTCAATAAATTTGAACAAAGGTGAACGTTACTGGATTGCTTGCTAAGTCTGTTGTCTAAAAAAAACTAAGTGTTCTATGTTACATGCTAGATAACTTTTCTGGCCAGTATGCTGTACCTTTATAGAAATGGCATTCGTCCTTGCAGAGAAGATTGCTGCCACATCTCGTCTGGTGTTCTGCTATGTATTTATACATTCTTGACAGGATCCAAGAAGAATATTTATCTGTTCAGACTTGGAGTTTCGTCTTTAGTTGCTTTCCCATCACTGTAATGTAGATTTCCCCTGCCTTTTCTATAACGGTGCAAGACAAGTCAATACTGCCAAATAACAACCGCCGTCTGAGCAACACGAGTGAGGGTCGGGACAACTCAAAAGTAAGACAACTCAGAACCGAAAAAAACTCAGTAGCAAAGGAGCGTAAATTATTTTATAAGCAAATGTATTAATTTATTATTCTTCTTCATGTGCCGTGTTCCTTCAGGACGTAGGAGATCATGGATTTAAATGGATTTTATAATATTTCAGTTTAAACTACCTCTCTGAAGATGGCTCATGTGAGCCGAAAGCTTAGAAGAAAACCAATAAATAATTATCCAAATGTTGGAGAATTTTTGTCTTTATTTTCAACTGAAATTAGAGCAAAAATACGACGTTTAGAACGGCTCATGATTAAACATAATAGACATTCATTGTCTCTTATATTTAATAGCATATGTTTATAAGAATTATTTGTGCAGTCAACGTGGTTAAATAATTAAAAAAAAGGTGTTGGTCAGCTCAAAAGTTTCTGAGAATACTGGATATTGAAAATATTCCGAGTGTTACGAAAATGAATTATAAAAAGATGTACGAAAATATATTAAGAAATTAACAGAGGAAAAAATAAGTTCATTTAAGAAAATCCAAGATAATAGAACAATTCTCTATGAGGCATCCTGGAATTTGCAAAGATAATATTTATATTATAAGTGTACTGTCGTCGATATTAACTTCATTCGTCTGGACATTTTCTAATTAAAACACAACTGGCATTTTAAAAAAGAACAAAAGAAAAATGAAAGATAATTCAACGAACAGACGAAACTGAAGAGAGAAATATGGACGGAAAGAGGAAATGTTGCCTGGCAAAATTGATTCAAGATATTCCTCGACATGAATAAAGACATTATTCTTTAAGATGGGGTTTGGTGTCCCCAATCTGAAATAAAATTAATATAAGATTAAATAAAGGCGGCGAGGGACGCTTACCATGCATTTATGAAGTGACAACTGATTTTAAGCAACCAACTTAATTAAATTTAACTGTCCTCTTTTTTTATAGAGACCGACAGACAGCGTGTGTCGGCCTGTTTTTTTTCTGATTTTATTTAAGTGTTCATTTCTTCAGCTATTTAAAAGTATTCCAGTTTCTTTTTCTTAAAAATGATTCCTGTATTCTTTTATCTAAAAAATAAACATAAAAAACGGGACATATCGGAAACAGCAATGTGAGTTAATGATAGCAGATATTTTTGTGTTTGTTTTTTCTTTTTTTAGTTTATATTTTTTGTTGATTTTCAAGTGACAGGCGTGCCATTTTTAATTTGAGGGGGAATGTCGATCTCAGAGAAAAAAGTAAGAAAAATAAATAAAAACCAATAAAAAACATTATTGGCTGCAAAAAGTAAATTACAATTTGTTGCTGTTCTTTTATGTTAAACATTTTATTTAATTAAAAATTAGATTTACAAGGAAATGAAAAATGCATTATTTCCAATCAGTATAAACACTTATTCTTCAAGTTGACTTTTAAAGTTTTTAAGTATTATTTCCATTAGATCCATGTATTCAGCTTACGTTATATATATTTTTGTATGAAGTTGTTTTGTTCTCAGAAGATATGGAGGTTTATCATATCGTATGAGATCAGATTCCTCAAACCAGCGTAGGAGTACCCGTGGGTGTACATGAGAGAAATTCACTGGACACGTGATCAAGTCACTTGCATTTCCGTCACGTTTTTTTATAATCATGTTGCCCCAAGCAAGGCATTTTACTGTCACTGTTAAACATGGGGTTACATAGGAGGTAAGTTATGAGAAAGAGTGACAGGTTACAGGAGGTGTCAGGAAGAGGGTAGGAGAAGGACGAGAATACTGATGAGAGAGGAGTGGATGAAGAAAGAAGCATCAGAGAGAGAGAGAGAGAGAGAGAGAGAGAGAGAGCGGAAGCAAGTTAGTGAGATAATAGATGACTATTGACTTTATATTTGAATTCTTGTAGCAAGTAAGCAGAAGGGAATTCCACAGGCGGGAAGTGCGAGAAAAGAAGCTGATGGAGTAGAATTTGCGTTTGCAATTTATTGGTTTCACAGTAAAATGGTGGAGCCTAGTTTTTAATCTTGTGGCTCGAGTAAATTCATCTATGGGAGGTACCAGTGAATTAAGGTCATGCTAGCAGAAGTCATGGAAGTATTTGTAGAAGAGACAAAGGGCAGCCACATTGAGTCGGTGAGAAAGTGACTGTATCCTAGCTGCCAAGTCGGGATGGATCACATTACAGATTCTCCGTTGGATTTTGTCAATGACACCTAGGAGGATAGCTGGGGTACCAGACCAGATATGGCAGCAGTATTCAATGAACCGGCGGATGAAAGATTTTTATATGTGCAGGATTGTTTTCAGACTGGGAAAACTTACTGGCCCTGCACGGAGAACCGACCTTTTTAGCAGCGGATTTCGATTTTGCAATTAAACATTTCCATGGGGACGGAGTAATTCAAGAAACGGTGAATTAGCACAAAAATATTAGAACCGGCTTCCTGATCTGATTTTATTTTCTCCTATAAACTAATTTTATTTTATTTTCTCCTATAAACTAATTTTATTTTTTCCTATAAACTAATTTTATTTTCTCCTATAAACTAATTTTATTATCATTTCATTTGGAATCCTATTTGAACAGATTTCAGATCCTTTCCAGTCAAATCAAATTAGTATTTTCGTCGTAAACTGAATTTTGATGGCTAAATAAGTCCTCTAAGTAAAGGGTATCATGGCTGAGACTAAGAACTATAATTATACCTACTTAGAGCCAAAGCAAAAACTAAATTAAAAGGGCTGAAAAAATACAGACATACAGGCAGATAAACAGACACACACACAAACATCTTGACTTTTATATATATATATATATATATACATATATATATATATTATCGATTTTCTGCACTATTCTAAGAACTGCAACCTGAAAACTTCTGAATATCGTTTCTTATGTCTTTTTCTATGAATGTATCAAATTTGATTAAAATCTGACCACTCTTCCTATAACCCGATTTTTTCGACTATCGATTTTCGATATTTATCGGGGGTACCTCGACACAAAACGCTTATAGTACAACTGTGTAAATTTTCAAGAAAATCGGTTCAGCCGTTTCGGAGTCTATAGGTAACGGACACACACACAGACAAAGTTCCATTTATAAATAAGTTCAGATCAACATACTATTTATATCTATATTAAAGGTAGAGAGGTAAAAATAAAAACGCTATCGAATACAATACATATATTTATTTTAGTGATAAACGCTTCGTATATCTTCTATGGATGGCGCATATAGATCATTGGATTTTTTTTTTTATCATCTTCCAGCAAAAATTATCACGATGTGACTGAAGCAGGTGACAACCAACACATCGAATTTTCCTGAGGATCATCCTTTTAGCAGCCAACCACAATCGTTCATTTGCTTCAGTGTGTGCTACTGAGGGCAGAGGCACGGTAGACAACCGCGCTGAACCTTGGTAAAACTCACGCTATAATAACATCAAAAATGGGTAAATACATATTGTCATTTGTGGGATTTTTCCTTTCTTTTTCTTTTATAAAATTATATAAAAATAAATATGACATGAATATATGTGGGGGCAATAGGATGAAGCTAATTTCAAAAACAAAGTACAAAGGAATAAAAAAGCAATAAGTTATAAAGGACAGTTGTTAAAACTGATTGGTGGCCTCTACAATCTAAACCGATGACCACTGGAAATGAATAACAAGTTTCTGTGAAAATAGACGAAGAAGTATGTGCCAAATTACCTGATCGACACAAAGTGAGATTGCCAACATTCCTTTAATCAGTTCATCACAAGCAAAGCGTTATTAACCCTGGTGCGCAAGGGGTTACAAGAGAAAAAACGAAAAGAAAGTGGAAAAAAATACACTGAGATCGGCAATTGATAAGAAAAAAGATAGGAATAAAGAGAATAAAAATGGCAGTTTCACTTAAACTGTTGCATATTGTAGCTACCAGGGAAGCAATTGAACAGAAGTAAGTTCCAAATGCAGGAAGTGCGAGACAAATAGAGTGATCTCCACTTGCCTTATGAGTGTCATGCTTGGAAATTTTGTTAAAGACCATAGTGAGGGTTACGTATACATATGAGCCTCAGTTCTTAGTCGAAAATTAGAAGTGCGTACACCAGACAAGTCAAATATGGAGTTGGGTGAGTATTTGTAAGCAAAGCACATGGTCTTGTCCGCTGTGGTTGTGATGACCTCAATTTTGCTGAATAAATGAGGAATCGAGGGTTTACTGTTGTTTAACACATTTGCAGAGGCAGCAATAGTCTTTGGAACTAAACATGCTAGATGCTATACGCTGTTTCCATCTATCAGCAAACTACGGCTTAGCATCAGTTAGGATTCTCTTGCACTCATTACGGGTAGAAACAAAAAGTCGTCTCTTATATCTAGACGCGTCGCTCCGATAAATCTGTAAGTGATTCCTGTGGGCAATGGCGGCCGAGCAAGCAGGAGAGAAACAAGTCGAAAATTCTTGGATGGGATGAATGCATCGATGCCAGCATCTATTCTCAGAGGCGCAGACTAAACACTTTGTTTCAAGGGACGTCACACAGGAAATACCAGTCTGCTCTTTGAGAACAGTAAGCCATTCTTCTGGTAGCAGGTTTCTGTGAGGAGTGGACATAACTGGCATGCTCTCTGCTGTATTGACGGTGTTCTAAATCATATATTAGATGGCCGACGTGAGATCCACATTAAATTGGGGTCTGCAAATATAACAGTGAAAAACGTGTTCACCATGTTGCACGGATGATTAAGCAATTAGTTATCAGGAGGCGTATGTCTGAAGAGAAACACAAAATTAAAATTAGCTACCCAGCTCAGGAATTGAACTCACAACTTAAAGACAACTTGCTAGAGACTTGAATGTTTTAATCGAAATTTCACTCCTATTTGACTGGAATAATCTCAGTAGATCTCTGCAAAAACCAAGTTTTTTCTCTTGTCATTGTTTACAGAGCCTTTGTCATTTAGCAGGCACTTTAGCGTGATCTAATGGTTAACAAGCTTGTCTCGCTAAGATTATTACAATTAAGTAGTGAGTTCAGTTATTGTTGGTTGCTCAATCCTTTCAGAATTTCTTTTCTGATCAGAATGAGATTTCCGAAATGCTGCACCTTCGTAATCACCATTAGACTCACCCTACTCTTTCCAGATCCTCTGCACTGTCTTCAGATTGTCACCCAAACACCCTGAAATGTTAGTAAAAAAAAATTCCGGTGAGAATTCCATGCCTTACAGCATGCCGTTTCTAAATTTCTAGCCATGTGAATTGCAACATGGTGATGTTTTCCTCACAGACGGTACCCAACTGACCATACTATACTGTGCAGTCAAGAAAATATAAGACAACGCGCATGCGCGAAATTAAAACATGGTGACAATTGACCCATCGTATCATATAAATACATGTGGGTGCAATATATTTTAATGAGATGGGCTGTTCAGATAGCGGTTGAAGAAGACTTCTGAAATATGCTCAGTGTTCAACAATTTTCGATTAATAAATGACGTAAATTGTACAGTCTTTTTTTTCTAATTATTTATTTTTAATTATTTACCATCATCCTAACAAAAAATAACAACAACAAAAATTTGCTAATTGAATATTGATTAAAATGCACTAACAAGAAAATTTCTTTTCATACACATATATCATATGATGACGTTCGAATCGTTGACCGAATGAGAACATCGCAAACAATTTTAATCTTTGCTTTTGGCTGTCGTCAAAACGACATCGGCTCTTGAAATCAGCAAGTGACAGGGAACATTTACTATCAGCGCCGGCATACATCTCAAAGAGGAAACAGTATGTTTCCGTGCAATGGGAACATTTGGTTTAATAACATGATTCAGCTTGGTGTGTAATAACAGCTGATTTTTCCAGTAGTCATGATCCATTATTGTAATAGAATAATAGATACAAAACCCTTTATTCAATACGAATAAAGGAAATTCCAATGTGTATCACCAGAAGAAGGCCAGAGCGTACAAAAAGCGAAGCGTCGTGAATATGCCCGTAAAGATGAGAACAGTATGCCGAATTATATCAATCAGTTAAGTGCCATACGTGATACATGCTTGGGCGATCATGTCTCGAAAGGAACATGACTGACTGGGCAGAAGATTATCCCGCAGTAGGTTGCCATTGCTTTCTGCGGTAGACTGGTTACCGACCAAGGCTATAGAACCCAATCTGTCCTGCTATTTAACCCATAACTGGAAGGAAGAGACGGATTAATACCTTTCTCAAGGGTATTTGCGTGTAAGTGAATACAAAGGATTCAACTGGAATTCGAACTCGGCTCCTCGTTCCGAGCCGATATCCACTGTACCACAACGAATAAGTGAACTGTTATAAGTTTCTTTGTTCAGTTTTTTCTAATGATTGGTTTTATTTCTGAAAGGATAAAGAGAGCTTAGTAATTATTTCTGGTGATGATTCGGCTAATAAATTAATGCTTTCCTTAGCTATACATTCTTAGTATGTTTTCTTGTGTTAATTTTCTAAGTTGTACTTTATGAGCTTAGAATTGTTGGAGTATATTTAAAAGAGAGCGAACACGTTAATGCCGTTGTCAAATAGGCTAAATAAACATAGTGAGTATACTTAGAACAATTACTTAAAAAAGGATGAATAAATTAAATTAATACATTTTATATTGATCAGTTATTAATATATTATATTATTCACATCAAATTAAATAAAAAACAATAAATGAAAACTGTTTTATCGTGGCTCGTACCATATAACATCCGTCGCCCGGATGTATAAAAGACAATGTGGGCTTAGCACGGGTGTTGTCATTATCACGGACTTCCGGAAGTAACAACTACTGCTACGAAAGACTGTAAATTTTTTATATAGATCTTGGTTGCACCACTCTGTTAATAAAGTAGTTTATCTGTGTATCTCATCATTCCACGATACAACAAAAATATGTATATTTTAGAAAATATTATAAGTATGTTTAACTTAAAAATTATTTGATAAAGTTGTAGACATATACGTGGACGGCCCCATGCGTGATCAGATTTGATTGTCTGCCCGAATCAGTTCTTGTTCCAGTGTCTTTGACGAACCCGCACTGTTCCTGCCATATCTCTGACCTGATTCTGCTTCTCGCTCTATTCATCAGGATTCTGACAAAATCAATGTGTCTAAAAAAGAAATAGGAATCTTAATATCTGGCTGCACACTGTATAGCACAATAATAAGTTCCTTTACAGATTATGGAGTAATAATAATAACTTGTTATTTATAATTATGACAAAAAGATTATGTCTTCAAAATTTGGTGCACTCTATTTCTCTCCATAGATAGATAGATAGATAGATAAAGACAAACTTATAATTATACTTGTGTCGAAAAACCCTCCGCGGATCTACGTGGAAGGAAAATGTTTATGACAGAAGAAAGCACTAAGCACATGAACATCAGTCAAAAGGATTCGGACCGAGTCAGCCTGTAGCCCAAAGAAAGAAAACCAAGACGAGTAATCAACTAAAAAAAGGTGCTCAATACTTAGGTAAAGCAGAATAAATAAAGTATACCAAGTGAGCCAACAACCCTGCCAAGGTTTCCCCTTAGCAGATCGTCAGGGATATATATATATATATATATATATATATATATATATATATATATATATATATATATATGGGTAACAGGAAAGTCACTATTTTATGCGTCAGTGGCCAATTAGGCGTCCTGACCTAACACCCTGTGTTCTATTGGGGTTTGTCAAAGAAGCAAGTCTAAAATATCAAACCAAAACTTTGAAAGAACTTGAAAGTCGAATAAAAGAACTTATGTTTTCCATACAAGATTAATATTTTATGAAATTAGCTGACGCGATTTCTACGCGTTTTGCAAAGATGGTAATGAAGTCTTCCTCCCATATAAACGCTTTCCTCTCATATTCATATTCTTGTATAAAATATAGAGTATGTGAGGGAATTACTTTTCAACCCCAACCCCGCGCCGTAAATTATATATATAGAGGTTTCATATTTGTCTATATTTTTAAGATGAGATGGTATTTACAGTATTTACATTATTCATACTATTGTCGTCGTTTCGGCCTTTTTCAATTACTAGGAATTTCGAACTAAACTCTTTATTGCAATCACTGGGGTATATCATCCTCATTTCTTGCGTAAAGCCTCTATTGGAAGTCATGAGTTATCTCCCTTAAAACCCTGCAAGTTATTGTTCACCACTGTTGTAGCCTGATATTGAACTCACAACTCTAAGAGTCAAGTCTGAAACTAACCAACGTCTATATCCAGTAAAGACACATGGCCCAGCGGGTATAGACATAGATATATAATACGAGGTGTTTTATATAATTTTTTCATGTGGTCTTATGATTTATTTCATTTCCCTGCAAAATCTAAACTAAAAAGAACCTATATTGTTTACAAATTTACATGTTCTTTAAAAAAATGTGTTCTTGATCAATCGTAATTCGCAAATTATTATTAGGTTGTCCCAAAAGTACGTAAACACTTGAGAAAAATTGAATTTTTATGCAATTTTGCATTTATATTGTTATAGTGAGCTTTATCTTTGTATTCCAGATGGCAATTGATAAAATTGAGCTGAGAGTTTTGATTCGTTACTGCTGGAAGTGAGGTCTTTCAACCAGAAAAGCTGCAGAAGAGATTTGTGCTGCCAAAGATGAAGGAACAATTGCATATGCGGCGATCTCAAAGTGGTACAAGTGTTTCGATTCTGGCGACATGAGTCTTGAAGATAATCCTCGTTCAGAACGGCCGTTAAAGTTAGATGATAGAGACTTGCAAACCGGGTTGGACATTGCGCCTTCATCGAGCACTCGAGAACTGCCTGATGAGTTTGGAGTTGGCAAATCGACAATTCACCGACAATTGAAGCAACTTGATTTTGTTCACAAAAAGCCGCGCCAAGATCCACAGGAACTCACTGAAGCACAAGCCAACAGACGAGTTGAAATTTGCCGTCAATTGCTCAGGAATCCATTGGATGAGACTTTTTGGAAGCGCATTGTGACATCCGACGAGTAATGGGTCTATCTGGTCCAGTACAATCGAGACAAGCGATGGGCTCAGAAAGGGCATGAGACACCGTCGGTTCCAAAACAAGATCGATTCGACAAGAAAGTCATGTTGTGCGTTTGGTGGAACTTTGAAGGAATCGTGCATTTTAAGTTGGTTCCGAATGGTCGTGCCATCAGTGCCGAACTTTACTGTCAGCAACTTGAGCGGGTCTACGAAAAGTTGAAGCAAAAGTACCCGGCTCTGATCAACTGAAAGCGCGCTTTGATGAAGCAGGACAATACCAAGCCACACACCACCAGGAAGATCAAAGACAAGTTTAAAAAGCTGGACGACGTTGACGTTCTGCCACATCCAGCCTACAGTCCTGACTCTGCTCCATCAGATTACGGCTTTTTCCGCTCAATGCAATACTTTCTGAAGGGCCGCCGATTCGACTCGTTTGATGAAGTCGAAGAAGAGTGTCAAAAATTCTTTGATTCGAAGCCGGCTGAATAGTACTTTGACCAGATCCGAAAGCTTGCAGATCGATGGCAGAAAGTCTTGGAAAATGATGGTCTTTATTTTGAGCAATGATTTTTGTTATTTTTACGAGTAAATTTTCAATTTTTTTGCAAGTGTTTTCTGGTAACGTTAGATTACTTGGAGAGAAAAGTTTCAATTTTTTGCAAGTGATTACGAATTTTTGGGACAACTCTACCACTAATCTGACGCGAAAACTCACATTGCATTTCTCAGACCATCGTTCAATTCCATCTCATTCAAACACACGGAAACCAACCAAACTTTATCCGTTACATATTTTTTGATAAGACTAATATGATAGCATTATCCTCATCCAAAAAAGGCTAAAAATAACAGAAGCATTATTAATAAAAAACAAGTTTTAAAGACATATGTTCTACCACTAGTCTGATGCGAAGTCTCACATTGCATCTCTCAGACCGTTGTTCAATTCCATCTCATTTAAACACACGGAAACCAACCAAACTTTATCCTTAACATACTTTTTGATAATACTAATATGATAGCATCATCCTCATCCAATTAGTCAAAAATTACCGGAAGCATTATTAGTAAAAAAGAAAAATTCAGTACTTGATAAAATCCACTACGAACACAGCAACAACGTGTTTACTATATTCCAACTATAAAACACATATAACTGAAGACATACAGAAACCTCGCACATATACAGTTATACGTAAAATAAAATTTATCCTTGATAATGGCTAAAAGAATACCCAAAAAACACTCGGAAAAATAAAACATGTAGACAATTTTTATATAATTTATGTTCTGAAAATAAAAATATAAGATCAAATCAAAAATTATATAAAAACCTTAACCATAATACCTTGTCCGTCATTTTTTTAATAAAATCTGCAGAAAAAAGAGATTGCTACCAAAATACGCACTATATATATTCGGAACTTGAAAAGGTTTTTGCTGATTTTTCATGAAAAGTTGGGCTTTATTTACAAAAATAAGTAAGAAACATGTCACGGAAACTATTGCTCATGGCTAGCCACTATTTTTTAAAATTTTTTTGACAGCATTTGAATTCCACGTCGGAAAAAAGTATGAGGCTAACCACGAGTCGACAAATTTTGGCATCTTCATAAAAATGAAAGTGCTGCTCAGCCAGGCCATATACCCTCAATGGTAGCAAGTAATAATCGGAAGTGGTGATGTCTGCTTTCTAAGTAGGTTTTCATCCGTTTTGCGACATTTGGTCTAGCATTGTCATGTTGCAAAATCACTTTGTTATGTTTCTGCTCGTATACAGGTCGTTTTTTTCTTCAATACTCTGCTCAAATGCAGCAGTTGTAGTTGATAGCGATGTTCCGTAATGGTTTTGGTCGGTTTGAGAAGCTCTTAACAAACTACGCCCAGATCGTTCATTATATTCAACATCAAAATCATTATTTTAAAAGCTTTGTGGGATCTCCCTTTTGTATATGATAATGGACTCGACTGAGTGTACATATACTCCTGCCATAGAGAAATACGGGTGCTGCCATAGAGTTATAGAAAGATCCGTTAGATTTATCGGAGGGTACCGGAACTAATACGTAAGTTACCTAGAGATACCGAAGTTACACATAGACTACATCATCAGAAGTCAGACTAGCTCTGAGCTCCACTCAGCTAGAATAATATACACGGATATATTATTTCCAACGACTCCACTTCAAGACTTGTATATATTTATTTGTTACTAATAGTGTTCCTGGATTTAATAACCTGCTATAAGTTTGTATATTACGTTCAATATAACCTATTTTTCTATTTCAGTATCTGTTTTTCTTGTTCATTATTTTGTGCAGTTCATCACCCGGAATCCACAACATGAAGCGTGTTTGAAAATTGTTTAATGCTAAGAAAAATAAAGTGGTTTACATTTGGGCAAAACGACATACACTGAATTTCAAGCTTGCTTATAGCACTTCCTTACAGATGCATTACAATCTGAAACTACAAGCACGAAGTTATGGGCAGGCCATGTGCTGTAAAACAGCGAGAACTTATTCAACGTCCTAATCGATATGTCTACCTTTGTTATTAGTAAACCTTATGTTTAGATACATTTCTATTTGTTCCACATCAGCAGTTATCTATGTTTTGTATTTTTTTTAATCATTTCACCCCAAGCAAGGCATTCCACTGTCAATATTGCGCATGGGGCTACATAGGGGAAGGTAAAGAGGAGGAGTGGTTAGATGTAGGAATGTCAGAAGGAAGGTGATAGATGAGTAAGGATACCAAGGATGAGGGTTGGGCAGATGGGAAGAGTGTTTGAAAGAATGGAAGCGAGTTAGTGTGTTAGGAGGTGTCTATTGACCTTACATTTAAACTCCTGGAGATTGTAGCTGTCGGGGAAGCAATCATGTGGAAGGGAATTCCACAGTCGGGAAGTGCGAGAAAAGAAACTGTTGGAGTAGAAGTTGCGGTTGCATTTTATCGGTTTCGCTCTAAAAGAGTGGGATCTAGTTGCTAATCTAGTTTCTCGTGCAAATTCGTATCTAGGAGGCAGCAGTGACCTAAGTTCATCGGAGCAGATGACGTGAAAGTATTTATAGAAGAGACACAGGGAAGCCACGTCGGGCCGGTGAGAGAGAGACTGCAGGCGGTCTGCCAATTTGATATCGATCACATTACAGACACTCCGCTGTACCTTGTCTAGAAGCCCGAGGAGAATAGCAGGGGCACCCGACCAGATATTGCAGCAGTATTCAATGCACGGGCGGATGGTAGATTTATATATGTGCAGGATAGATTCAGACGGAAAAAAACTTCCAGACCCTACACAGAGAACCGACTTTCATAGCAGCGGATTTAGCAATGGATTCGATATAGTTATTCCATTTCAGGTCCACTGTAAGTGTGAGACCAAGGAGGCGTAGTGTTTTACTCTCTGGGAGGCAAGCCTGGTCCATGCTAATGGGAGGTAGGTGCGATTGTCTATGATGGTTAATTGATAGTAGCTTAGTTTTAGAAGCATTAAAATTTACGAGCAATTTCTTACCCCATTCCACTACGGATTGGAGGTCCTTTTCAAGCTCGGCTGCAAGTTTAGCTTTGTCGCCTACACCAGGCAACTAACTTAACAGACCGTAACTTTGCAACTTCTTGCAAGGATCGACAGGCTCCGAACAGTTCTGTCTAACCAATATTACTCAGAACACCTTGTTAATGAATGATGTTCAGGTACTTTTCAAAGTTACTGCACGCTGGGCTAACTTCATTCTAACAATAACATCAAAGGTCACCTTACTAGCCTGAGAAATCATAGATTCTACTCTGGTCTCGTGTTCCGAAAGCGAACCTTCTAGCATATATAGGGGTATGACGTTAAACTGCATCCAGCAGCAAAACATCCGATTGGAATTTTATGAGGAGCATGGAACCACCTCTTAATTGCTATTGTTCCCAGGTCCACCCTAAAAATGAATGCATAAAAATAGTCAGTTATAAAAAAAAATAAACATGTTTGGCGGAAAAAATACCATAACAAATTTTTGAAGGAAAAAAAATTACTACCATAATACATATTTGAAGAAAAAACAATTACCAGAAATACATTTTTAGCACAAAACTAGAAATCTTCTTCAGTTTTCTAAAAACAAAATTAAAAAAAAAAAATCAAAATCTGACTAAATCAAGCTTCTGAATATAACTGAATATTTAAAAAACTTTAATCCCCCACTTTTTGTCATTAAATAATCCAGAGGTTGATATGCCATTAAATAAAACTCAAACTCATACTGAAACTCTAACACACACGTGCGCGCACACACACACACACACTTATATATATATATATATATATATATATATATATATATATATATATTAAATTTAGTGTATCGAGGTACCAAATAATTTTCTAAACATATACTGTTAAATATAAGAGACAATGAATCTCTATTATGCTTAATCATGAGCCGATCCAAACGTAGTTTTTTGGCTTTAATTTCAGTTGAAAATAAAGACAAAAATTCTCCAACATTTGGATAATTTTTTATTAATTTGGTTCTAAGCTTTCGACTCACATGAGCCATCTTCAGAGAAGTTATGAAGACGGTAATACAATAGCATCCACCATCACTGACTATTTTATTTTATGTTGACATAAAACTCTGCTAGGCAACGGCAATAGTTACCAAAAATAACAAACGCAGTTCACAAATTTGCAATGCGGGTCTATGACGTCACACTGCGTGATAGCGTGAAATGACAACAGAACCATGTATTCAAATGCAATGTAATGTGTTATGGCCAGATTTAAATGTGATTTTATTAAGTGTGGGTTGTTTGGATTTAAAGTACATGGCCTCCAATATCTGAAGATTCTTTTTACTGTAAGTCGTCAAACCCAAAAGACACTACCAAATGGGTAAAGGGGAATAAAAACAGAAACGAACGAAGCATAAGCCGTGTTCGAAAGAAAAAAATCCAAGACAAAAACCTGAACAAGAATGCGCTCAATACGAAAGTACGAAAGTAGAGCAAAAAATACAAACTAAATCTAAAAGTGAGCCAAAATTCGATCGCGGTCGATTTTGGCTCACTTTTAGATTTAGTTTGTACATATATATATATAAATCCAATGTAAATCATTTTCCCAACTAACATCCAACATTGCCTGATATGAAATATCCGTGTCGCAATTTTTTTTTTTAATCATTTCACCCCGAGCAAGGCAGAAACGCCACTGATGTGCAGGGGGTTACATAAATGTAAAAAGATTAATTAGAAAAGAGTGAGGAGTACATACTAGTTAGAAAGGAACAATAGAAAGCTGAGAAAGCAGGTGCAATGACAGATACATGGGCGGAGAGAAAGTGAAGATTATACAGGGGAGGGGAGAGAGCTAGAGTCCAGTGGTTAGTAGGTGAGTATTAACTTTGCTTTTAAATTTCTGGAGGTCGTAGCCGTCAGGAAAGCAAGAATACGGGAGTGAGTTCCACAGGCGGGAAGTGCGAGAGAGGAAGCTGCAGGAGTAGAATTGTCGTCTGCATTTGGCTAACCTGACTGTGAATGGGTGGGACCCAGTTGCCAGTCTGGTTGCACGGGTAAACACCTGTTGAGGAGGCATCAGTGACTTAAGCTCATCCGAGCAGAAGCCATGAAAGTATTTATAAAAGAGACAGAGGGAATGTACAATTAATTCATATCTATATATATATATATATATATATATAGTCATCATCAGACTTGTATTTAGCTGTATCGCAGCTCATCAGTGCTGTTAGTCATCCGATTGCTTCTAGTCAGGATTGAAACCCGACCGAATTTATATATATATACACGCCAACCTAGGTAAAACAGTAACAAAAAAGGAAAATCGTTTGGTGACCGAACGGCATTTCGTCGAGCTGTGCGCCAGTGCAGTTCATGCGGCAAAACTTTTAAAATTATATATTTTTCAACTGAAAATTATACTATCCTACCACTTCCTTGCTTTCTATCCTGATATAGTTATACAAGGGCGGAAACATTGAGATAACGAAGATGAGGACAATTGTCTAATTTTAAATAGTGCAAGAACTTTATTTTTTTAAATTTTTTTATTTTAATGAACGTAGTTGGATGTGAGTTGTAGTGCAATGGAAATCGACTCGGAACGACAAATCGGGGAACAGAGTTCAAATTCCAGTTGAATTCCTTGCAATCACTTACAGGCAAATAACATTTGGAAAGGTAATAATCCGACTATTTCCTCCATTTATGGGATAAATAACAGGACAGATTGGCTTCTATAGCTTTAGCTGGCAACCAGTCTACAACAGAAAGCAATGACAACTTACTGCGAGATAATCTTCTGCCCAGTCAGTCATGTCTCTTTCAAGACATGATCGTCCAAAGCGTGTACCACGTATGACACTTAACTGACTAGTTGAGTAAGATGCAGATTATAAAATGGGATTACCTCTTATTGATGAGCCTTGTGCCAGACTACTCTCTCCTTTATAAAATTCTTAAAAGTACATGACGGCTTGCTGAAAATATTCAGATATTTGGTTTTAAACTTTTCAGCACCTCCTCTATGTGTAAACAGATTTTATCAGTAGAAACGAGAGATACAAGGCAAAATGATTAATGACTTTTTGCACGAAAACTTACATTGTAAATTACTTTATTCAAAAAACTAATTAATAAAATTTTAATTAAGTTCATTTTTATTTTTTACTCGGTTTATAAAAACAAATGGCGCACGACTAAAATTGGTTGAAATATATAGGGGAAGATATTGTAACATAAATTTTAAGTGAAGATTTTGTTTTGTTTTTGTAAATAAAAAACTTAAATATATATGTTGAAATAAATTTTTAAAGAGAAAATGTGTTAAAACCTTAGCCTGATATATGCAACCATGTTTTCAAAGAAGATTTTTGTTTCTTTTGACAGTTGATATAAACCTCCGATTTTCGAAACTTTTAAGCATTTAAAATCGTCGCAAAAAGTAAAAATTATTAAATACTATTTAAGGGCATTTAAAATTTGTAACCCTCGATATTTACATGACGAAAAGAAATATATTGCAAACCCATTTACGTTCTTTCAGTTATTAAATATTATTATATACTGGATACATTACAAATCTATTGTAAAAAGTTGTTACATAGTAGTCTCTGATATAATGTCCTTTAATAAAATCAGCATGTCCAATGAAGATTCGTTCTCATGCAAACGTCAGCTTATTATATTGCTTACTTTATGAAGTCAATATCTTTACCATTTTCAATTAAAGGAATAACTGTATTTTTTTCTTCGGTATACATCTATTGTACAGGTGTAGAGACTCATCCCTTGTTCCCTGTTCAGGATGTGGTTTCCGGCTTTCTCTTTTCCAATCTTTTCACTCTTACGTAGCTCCCTGCACTTCAGTGGCGTTACCGCCTTGCTCGGGGTGATATGATTAAAAAAAAAAAATATGCGAAGAACCAACTTCACGATTTGAAATTATCTTTTTTACTTTACCGTTATATATATATTTCACTACTCAGGTTTCTACCATGAGTAGTGTCTTCAGGCGATTTTTAATAAAATTAAAAAAATTATTGTTATTTAAAATCGCCTGAAAACACAGGTCATGGTAGAAACATGGAATATATATATATATATATATATATATATATATATATATATATATATATGTAAGAAGTTGTATTAAACGATAGAGACAACATAGTTTTATACTCATTGAAACTCGTTTAAAAATGAAAATATTCAAAAGTTCTACAATATAATTGTATAGAACACTTTTTGATACAAATGTGTACTGGTCTAACCCTATTAGGACCAAAAAGTATTAGTATAAATATTAAACAATATATATATATATACCTAGTGAGCCAACACACCTACCAAAGTTTCATCTAAGCGGATCATCAGGGAAAGCTGGCTTTCCCTGAAGATCAGCTTAGATGAAACCTTGGTAGGTGTGTTGGCTCAATAGGTATACTTTATTTATTCTGCTCTACTTAAGTAATTTGTTAGTTGATTACTCGTCTTGGTTTTTTTCTTTGAGCTACGTGCTGACTCGGTCCAAATCCTTTTGACTGATGTTCATGTGCTACGCTCTTTCTTTTTTTATAACCATTTTTCCTTCCATGTAGATCCGCGGAGGGTTTTTCGACACGAATGTAGTTATAAGTTTGTCTTTACATATATATATATATATATATATATATATATATATATATATATATATATGTCATGCTAATGGAGAAAGAGACTATAGTGAAGCAACTTCGGCTCAGTCCTTTCTCATTATTACTTGTAAATAAAATTTATTACCATTTATGAAATCTCTCATGTGTGTTTGCTCTTCAACAATGGCATATTATTTTATTTATTGCAATGATTATTTCATCCAGAATCAAAGTATATATATATGCTTCATTAATGAATTAGAGTACTCTGGCTATTGGACGTGTATAATGATAATATATATGCTAAAAAGTCTGCCTCCTTTTACCGAGCGCCCATAGCCCATAGGTAGAATCGTTTCAACCCTGGGTTAAAAGCAGTCGGAATCTAATTGTACTGATGTGATGTGATACAGCGAAACAGATCTGTCTGCGGATGACTATATATATATAATAATATAATGATAATATATATAATTTGACACTCATTTTTTTTTTTTTAATCATATCACCCCAAGCAAGGCGGGAACGCCACTGATGCGCAGGGGGCTACGTAAGGGTAAAAAGAATGGAAAAGAGAAAGCCGGAAACCACATCCTAAACAGGAAACAAGGGATGAGCCTCTTCACCTGTTCAATATATGTGGGTGGAGTGTGAACCGGGCGATAGTTTAGTCTATCTACTCCAATTGAAAAAATAAAAATAAAAATAAAAATAAAAATAAAAAAGGAAAAGAGTGAAAAGATTGGAAAAGAAAAAACCGGAAACCGCATCCTAAACAGGAAACAAGGGATGAGCCTCTTCACCTGTTCAATAGATGTGGGTGGAGTGTGAACCGGGGGATTTAACTGCTTTATCTTCAAATATAGGGTGCAATGGGTAAATTGTTACCATTTTATATTTTTAGTTTCATGCATGCACAATGGTTTTTGTTTTATATATTTCGACTGTATAGTAGGGTCAGTTAGACACTATCTGTGAAAAAAAGAATACAATAATGCAGTTTACTGCACCAGAAATCTGGAAACAGCATGCTGTATCACTTGACATTCGTACTGGAAGCATCAATATGAACATTTCAGAATGTTTAGGCAGCAATCTTTGTTCAGTGCAGAGGATTAGGAAAGTTTGATGATATATCCTGTCAACATCCTGCTGTTTGGAGTGATGACTAGTGATGGTGACATTATGTCGCCATCCATATTTCAACAGAGCCTAAGACTCAACTCAGAGGCCTACTGCAAGTGCCTTGAGGAGGTAGTACTGCCCTGTCTCAAATACTGCCCTGTCTGAAATACCCTATGGCTGGCAACAGGACGCTGCAGCATGCCACACAAGCAGGAAATTTCAGTCATGGCTATCAGACAATTCCCTCCCTTTACATCTGACCACCTGTCAAACAATTTCATCACGATTTATATCTGACCACCTAACTCTCCAGAAATCAATGTTCCTATCTTGGTCTCTCACTGGCCATTTTGGTGTGACCAAAATTTAAAGACCCTCGTGTCGAGTTGGGAATCTGTTTTGTTTGAAATATTCTGAGATAGAGATAGAGAGAGATAGAGATAGAGATAGAGAGATAGAGAGAGAGAGATAGAGAGAGATAGAGAGAGAGAGAGAGAGAGAGTGTGTGTGGCCATAAGGATACCACTGCATGTTGAATGTTGACATCACATCTCAGGGGTGATATTCAAGTCATGTGTCACAACGACTTTCGGGAGATTCATATATAGGTCACTGAGGGGATAATGGCAGTAAGGATAGAAAGAAAACGCCATTTCCATGATTTTACGTTTAGCGTTAATGCTTTATGTCTTTAGGCAATTTGAAAATCACGAGCTTCATTTTGTTTATTTATTTTAATCATTCATTTGCACATTTTATTCGTTTCCAAATTTTGGTATTTATTTTTTTTTTTTTTTTAGTCATTTGGTTTATGAATATGCGTTGTGGTGCAGTGGATATCGAATCGGAACGACAAATCAGGGAGCTGAGTTCGAATTCCAGGTGAATTTCTTGCCTTCACATACGCACAAATATCTTCGAGAAAGGTATTAATCCACCTCCCTCCAGTTATGGGCTAAATAACAAGACAGATTGGGTTCTATAGCTTTGGTCGGCAACCAGTCTATTGCAGAAAGCAATGGCAACCTACTGTGGGATAATCTTCTGCCCAGTCAGTCATGTCACTTTCGAGACATGATCGCCCAAAACGTGTATCACGTATGGAACTTAACTGGCTGAGTCATGGCACAGTTTTTGTGGTGCAGTGGATATCAACTCGGAATGACAAATCGGGGAGCCGAGTTCGAATTCCAGTTGAATTCCTTGCGTTTACTTACGCACAAATACCCTTGGGATAAGTATTTATCTGTCTCCTCCCTCCAGTTATGGCTAAATAACAAGACAGATTGGGTTCTATAGCCTTAGACGGCAACCAGTCTACCACAGAAAGCAATGGCAAACTACTGAGGGATAATCTTCTGCCCATTCAGTCATTTCTCTTTCGTTACTTTTATGGCACTTAACTGACTGAATTATGGAACAGTTTTCACTAACATATTAGGGATTAGTTTTCGTGTTTTTTTTTTACATTAATTTTAATAATTTTCTATGAGTCTAACTTCTGAAAAAAGATGATTACACCGATTTTTTTATCTCTGAGAAAAGCTTGTGTTTTCTTTTTACATGTTACTTTAGTACGTTTTCATTTTTGTTTTCGAAATTACATACAAGATTGGGAGAGGATTGTAATATCAAACAAACTTTTGTTGTTTGGAAATATTTCTTCTTTTTTTTTTTAATCATATCACCTCGAGCAAGGCGGTAACGCCAGTGATGCGCAGGGGGCTATGTAAGAGTAAAAAGATTGGAAAAGAGAAAGCCGGAAACCACATCCTAAACAAGAAACGAGGGATGAGCCTCTTCACCTGTTCAAAAGACGTGAGTGGAGCGTGAACCGGGTGATAGTTTAGTCTATCTACTCCAATTGAAAAAAAAAAAGTAAAGACTGGAAAGACTGGAAAAGAGAAAGCCGGAAACCACATCCTAAACAAGGAACAAGGGATGAGCCTCTTCACCTGTTCAATGTGTGTGAGTATTATTCTCTATCACCTGAAATGTTCCCTTATTCTTTTATATTTTTATGTGTTTGTTTGGATCTAACATTAGCTATGTTAACTTTTAGGTAGTTGGTCTTTAGTGAGGATTAGTACGTTTTTCTCTGGTCATGATGGCAGTGTTTTTGGTACACTGGTGATTTTCCGTTGATTTTATTTTACTAGATTTATAATATAACACCAGGATGTCCGTTGTGGTGCAGTGGATATCGACTCGGAACAACAAATCGAGGTGCCCAGTTCGAATTACAGTTGAATTTGTTGCATTCACTTACACACATATAACCTTTGGAAAGGTATTAATCTGTCTCTTCCCTTCGGTTATGGATTAAATAATAGGACAGATTGGGGTCTATAGCCTTGCCTGGCAACCAGTTTACCGCAGACAGCAATGGCAACCTACTGCGGGATAATCTTTTGTCCAGTCAGTCATATCTCTTTCGAGACATGATCACCCAAATTGTGTATCACTTATGGCACTTAACTGATTGAATGTAACGCCACGAAAACGAAACTGATATCTTTTAATTATCATAGGGACCGATATTTTACTTTTATCAGCATGGCTGATGCTAACCTTCATTAGAATAAATTATTGTGTTTTCTTTTTCTCATGGTTTCCACTGATATAAAGTTGAGTGATCATATTGAGTCAATTGCTCGGTCTGTTGCTAGGAAAGTTGGTTCACTGTCGTGTCAGGCTATTTTTATCGCCCGAATTCCATCTTTTTTGCATTTATAAATCTACCATTCCTCCATGCATTGAATATTAATTCCATATCTGATCTTGTGTTTATGCATTATATCTCGAGATTCTTGAGAAAATATTTGACAAATATGAACGAATGCAAGCGAATATGAATGTAAGAAATTAACACAAAATAAAAATGGGGAGAATCATGAAATTATTATTCGCACATATGGTATGGTGTTTGTGGTAACATAATATTCGTGAAAGTGTATGTATTTTCTAACACGGGCCTAAGAATAAAATAACTTATCTTGTGGTGATACCGAGCAAAGCGATGGACCGGATGTTTGCACTCTCGGGACCAGAAAGCAAATGATCAAAACTGGTCTTTGCGCATCCGGCTCCACGCAATTATTCCGACAGAAAACCCAAAAATTAATAAATATCAAATTCCAGTTCGCGAGCCTACGCGAATTTTATTTATCGGCCAATGGGAAGCCTAGAATTAAATACGAGTGTATTCCCAAATAAACTGCTAGGACCCACAAAGCCGAAATAAAAAGCTGAAAAATTTAGTTTCGTCTTTATCTTTTTGTTTTAACAAATAAGAATCAGCATACAAATAACTCTACAGATTCTTCTCTTATCTTCTCTCCGTCGTTATCTTTCCTTCTTTCTTGATAAACGATTTGGTTTTGTCTTCTTCTTCTTCTTCTTGTTTTAACGGATAAGAATTTATATTATCTTATCCGGAGTTGCTTAAGATGAATTGGTCAAATTACGCCATTATCTCAATGCGTTTTCCTTTCATTCATAAGTTAATAAGTTATCAGTGCTCAGCAATCGTGACTTGTTCATTCAAGATCTGACCTGCAACTGACTTCCAGTCTCTGCTTTCTATGTGACTTGTCTTTTGGCGCGGACTTTAGCTCTTGCTGATTCATGAGCTCATATCTAGTCTCTGTCTATTTCTTGTCTAGACATTTGTTACCAAGGGTATCTGGGTCATCCAACCTTATCCTGCTATCCTAAAACTAACTTTAGGTTCCCACGTGACCATCTCCTTGTTTCCAGGCAGAGACCAATCTCAATATATATATATGTCGATGTGTGTGTGGCTATCTATATCCGTAACAAGATACACACACACACACACACACACACACACACACACACACACACACACACACACACATATATATATATATATATATATATAGAGAGAGAGAGAGAGAGAGAGAGAGTGAGAGAGGGAGAGAGAGAAATAGAGAAAGAAAGAGAGAGAGACTCAGTCGATTGCGCAACTTTGGTTGCAGCCTTTCGGTATTTTTAGGCGTTTTATATAAACTGATTTTGCAACGATTATTTTAAGGCACAACAAGAATTTTCAGAACACACCGCATGAAGTTTTTTTGTTTAATCATTTCACCCCAGGCAAGGCAGAACTGTCAGCTGTGCGCAGGGTGTTATGTAAGAGGTGAGTAATGAGAAATAGGAACAAGTTACGCGGGTGTCAGAGAATGGGTAAAAGAAGGATAACAACACTGATATGAAGAAGTCTGCATGAGATTAGAGTCGAAAGGAACAAGAACATGATACAAGGGTTGTCAGGGGAAGGATGCGAGTCATAGAAAAAAAAAGATGGCAATTGACATTATATTTCAATTCTTGGAGATGGTAGCTGTCACCGGGAAGCAAGAATAAGGAAGAAAATTTCACAGGCGTGTGGGTATAGAAAAATCCAAAGGAGTACCCGTACATACAGTGGTAGGATAACTCTCTAAGAGAGCTCAAAACATATATGCATATAAATACATATAGAGCAAATATAAGAATAAAGGATTCGCGTAAAGTCCTTTGTTAAATAAAGACGGAAGCTGACGATGGTTCACCTGAAATAGACCAAACTGCCGATTCAACATGGAATAACGTGTCTGTCTTAATTTTTCTTATATATATATATATATATATATATATATATATATATATATATATATATATTTCATTTCATTATTCATATATATCATCCAGTAATGAATTAGAGCAATCTGGCTATGGCCGTGTATAATGATAATATACATGCTAAAATATCTACCGTCTTCTACCGACCGGCCATAGGCCAGAGGTAGTATCGCCGACTGACGCCACTTCGGTCGGATTTTAAACCTGGGTTAAAAGCAATCGGAGTCTAACCGTACTGATGAGCTGTGATAAAGCGAAACAGATCTGTCTGCGGATGACTATATATATTTCATTATTCATTAAAACACTTTTTTTTATCATTTCACCCCGACCAGGGCGGAAACGACACTGATGTGCAGGGGGCTACATAAATGTAAAAAGATTAATTAGAAAAGAGTGAGGAGTACAAACTAGTTAGAAAGGAACAATAGAAAGCTGAGAAAGTAGGTGCGACGACAGATACATAGGTGGAGAGAAAGGGAAGGTTATACGGGGGTGGGGAGAGAGCTAGAGTCCAGTGGTTAGTAGGTGAGTATTGACTTTGCATTTAAATTTCTGGAGGTTGGAGCCGTCAGGAAAGCAAGAATACGGGAGCGAGTTTCACAGGCGGGAAGTGCGAGAGAAGAAGCTGCAGGAGTAGAATTGTCGTCTGCATTTGGCTAACCTGACTGTGGATGGGTGGGACCCAGTTGCCAGTCTGGTTGCACGAGTAAACACCTATTGAGGAGGCATCAGTGACTTAAGTTCGTCTGAGCAGAAGCCATGAAAGTATTTATAGAACAGACAAAGAGAGGCCAACTTTCGACGATGGGGAAGTGGCTGCAGTCGAGCCGCCAGATCAGTACCTATCACATTACAATCTCTCCTTTGGAGCCTGTCAAGAACACTGAGGAGAACGGCAGGGGCACCTGACCATAAATGGCAGCAGTACTCCATGCATGGACGGATGATTGACTTGTATATATGCAGGATGTTTTCAGGTGGAAAAAACATCCTGGATCGACATAGTGACCCAACCTTCTTAGCAGTAGATTTTGCTATGGATTCAATATAGTGGTTCCATTTGAGGTCTGAGGACAGGGTAAATCCGAGGAGGCGTAGTGTATTACTCTCCGGGAGAATCGCTTGGTCCATGCTTATGGGAGGTAGGAGAGGTTGCCTGTAATGGTTGACAGACAACAGCTTGGTCTTAGATGAATTGAAGTTGGCAAGCCACTTCTTGCCCCAGTTCACCACAGAGTGTAGATCCCGCTCAAGGTCAGCAGCGAGATTATGTCTCTCCGCCACGACAGGTTTCTTACTGGTGCGGGAGTATATTGTAGTGTCATCTGCGTAGATGCCTAATTGAGACTTGATCTCATCTGGGAGGTCGTTGATGAAAATAAGGAAGAGCGTCGGGCCCAGGATAGAGCCTTGTGGGACACCAGTATTTGTGCTGTAGGACGAAGAGGCACGCCCATTCAGAATGACCTTCATTTTGCGGTTATTTAAGAAAGATTGGATTAGGTCAAGCAGGCGACCTGTAATACCACAACCGCGTAGTTTGCATAGGAGGCCAGAGTGCCAAACCCTGTCGAAAGCCTTGGAGATGTCCAGAGCAACCGCGCGAGCCTCGTCAGACTCATCAATGGTCTGTAGCATGTACTCCGTTACGGTTGTTAGCAGGTCGGCCGTGGACCTGGCAAAGCGGAATCCATATTGCCTATCGGAGAACCTTTTGTTGGCGCTGAGATGATGAACTATTTCAGTATTGATTATAGCCTCGAATACTTAATATCGGTAGAAGACTGATAGGGCGATAGTTGGATGGGTCCGAGGGTTCACCACAATTCTTAAATACAGGAACGACTGAATAGAACTTCCAGCATGCAGGAAAGCAGGAAGCAGAAAGGCAGTAGTTAAATAGTTTAGAGAGGACAGGGACTTAAATTGTCAATTCATAGAATCAGCTATGAATACTGTAGCAATTTTCTAAAATATTTGTAAAAAACAGTTTTTTCATGCTTTAACACTAGCATGACCATGACATTAGGATTTATAAAAAAAAATCCATTTTGGATAATTTTCACGTTCTAATGAGCGGTTGCAATTTGTCAACCTTTATATTTGAAGCAAGAAAAAATGTACAGTAATTTTTAGCAACACATTTTTTCCGGTTACATTTGTTACCATAACTCACACCCCTGATGATGACCACGGAAACATGTTGAAAGTACTTGGGTACCTTAAGAAATGAAGGAAAATTACATCTGTCAACGTTACAGCTCATTTCTGACATATTTTGATTGTAATACGCGAATATTAGTGAGTATGAACGGATTTTATTAAAATAAGCAAACATATGATTTAGAATTTGTTTAATCAGATATATATATATATATATATATATATATATATATATATATATCAGATTTATATAGATCTGTTTGCGGATGACTATAGTATTTACGCTCTCACACCCTGATTGAGAAGAGTGGTAGACTTTGTAAACAGTAGCTCATTTACGCACCGCTCATTCGATAATGAATTGGAGCACTCTAGCTATTGGGCGTGTTTATACGCGCTAAAAAGCCTACCTTCTTCTACTGGACGCTGGTGGCCTAGGGGTAGAATCGCCGACTGACGCCAATTCGGTCGGGTTTTAATCATGGGTTAGGAAGCGACCGGAGTCTAAGCCGTAATGATGAGCTGTAATACAGTGAAACAGATCTGTCTGCGGATGACTATAGTATATATATATATCCGCAGACAGATCTGTTTCACTGTATCACACCTCATCAGTACGGTTAGACATCAAATTGCTTTTATCCCAGGATTGAAACCCGACCGAATTATATATATATATATATACTTTACTTTTGAGTGTGAGCTATTACTGTTTCGAATAATTTTATTCTCCCCCGCTTACAGCTTACATATTATTTCGGTGATTTTTCATAATTCTTATTAAACGGTTAGGGTCGAAATGTGGTATGTTCCACACACACACACACACACACACACACACACACACACACACACACACACACACACACGCACGCACACACACACACACACACACACACACACACACAAGTAGTAGTGAGAACAAATGGAATGACACTCCACAGTTCGTATGACATACTTTTAAACAGTGCACGATAAGTAGTTCAGCAATATTTTTAATATTATACTTATTATTGGGGTTTATAAGCCCTAATAATAAGAATATTACTACAATTATATATATACGCTCTCACACCCTGAGTGAGCACTCTGGAAGAATGGTAGATTTTGAAAAAACTGTAGCTACTCTAACATCTACGCATCGTGCATTCAGTAATGAATTAGAACACTCTCAGCAATTGGGGTATGTATACATGATATATCATACGCTAAAAGTTTGCCTCCTTTACCGAAGGCCCATAGCTCAGAGGTAGAATCACCGACTGATGCCAATTCGGTTGCCAGTTCCTGGGTAAAAAGCAATCGGATGTCTAACCGTACTGATGCGCTGTGATACAGCGAAACAGACCTGTCTGCAGATGACTATATATATACATAGCATTTCTAAAGACTCGTTACAAATGAGCATACTTTATTAAACAAAGACCAAAACTTAATAAAAACAAAATTTTTTATTAACAAAAGCTTTGTTATTATTACGAAGTGTGCAAAAATTTCCAAAATGTTTTCATGTAAAAATTATTTTTTTTAAATTTTCGTTAAAAATCTTATTTCCCAAAACAAAAATCGTTTTCCCATGATAATTAATATGGACATTTTAGCGTCTTGTTTGCAGCAAACACACTGATTTTCAACTCAAAATTAGGTAATTGTCGGACTTAATGTAACTTTTACGAATTTTTCACAAATTAATAAAATTAAAATCCTCGGATAATCGAAATAATTGATTTATTTTGGTCAAACAGGGCCTCCAGTTACAAAAAACAAAAAAACAAAAAAAAAACTAGCTCTATATTTAATTAGTAAATGTTTTAATTGCATTTATATATAAAATATATTATGGACACTTATCTAAAGAATCAAAATTAATGGTTATTATTATTATTATTATTTTTTTGCAGTAATTGTTTTCATATTATTTTAAGTTTTGAATAATTTATTAAACATTTAAATTTTTTTAAATTAATATTTTTCATAAATTAAAACTATATTTTCTAATTATAAATGAAAAAGTACACTATAATACGACACCCAACAAAAGGAATTTTAAATTTATTTCTTATGCCGACATTTTGTGAATACGGATGTCCAGTCGCGATATTATCCAAAAATAAACTCAGTAGTTTTAATCATTTACTCTGATAATGTCATTTGTTTCAAAAGTCCATTTCTTTATTTCTGTTTTTGCCAACTCCCACGGCATCTGCCGTCTAAATTTCTTAAGACATTTACTTCTTTTGAAGTTACTAATATATTTTATACTTTATTTCGATGTTTCTGTTTGCGACAGCTCGTAGCCTTTACTTAATCTTCACAAACTTTTTCCCTTTTATCTTGCACTTTCTCCCGTACATCTCTGATATCCTTTTCACCATCTGCGATATTTGAAACAACGTCCATCATATTAAAAGTTATTTTGCTCAACTCTGAGTCGCTTTATTTTCGCTTTCCAAACCCTTCTATTTCGATGTACCTTCAACTGACAAAACTATAAATTTCCAACTTTGTCCCTTTTCATATATTTACTAACTTCCATACACTCTCCCTTTCAACTGTCCTGCCCATTGCTATTTCTCTTTGCAGCGTTTCATCTCTCCGCCTCTTAAATAACCTCATCTCCACCCACTAATCCTTTCCTTGTCTTTTGATATTGCACACACGTTTCATTCCTTCTTAGTATCTATTCGATCCCGTGCGGAGCTGAACTCATCAGTGCCGTCTTCTCCGCCTTTGATCTTTTCAGTTGGCCATCGCTCTGATCTTTTCTTTCGCCATTCCGTGGTTGGTTCTGGTCGAATCCCTTCAAGTTGTCCCTTGAGACGAGATATCACGTTGTAATCTCGAAGCTGAGTGGATGAAAGAAAGACAATATCAGCCGAAATGACAAGGTCAGATCGAGTTCGTGACTCGGTTGACATGACGTTTTTTTCTTCCTGTTTTGAATACTGCGTAATTTGTGGTTTCGATTTGAGAAGCTATAAGATGCGGAGAATATACGTCTCTATCGAGGAAGAAATTCATATAGAATGTCATAAGCGATTCTGGAAAGTGCATTTCTTGCAGGAGAGTGATATATATATATATATATATATATATATATATATATATATATATATATACAAATGAATAAGGAACGAAGAAAAAATTGACAACGTTCAAAACATTAATTTAAAACAGTACTCGATATAGATTAGAGCTGTGAATATTTATTATAAATTTTAGTTTAGAACATGTACAAATTATTATCCACTACAAAGTGTCAACCTGATAAAACATTGTCATTTCAATGTCGAAACAAAATGTACATATTGTCGTGGATAATAATTTGTACATGTTCTAAACTATAACTTATAATATATATATATATATATATATATATATGTGTGTGTGTGTGTGTGTGTGTGTGTGTGTGTGTGTGTGTGTGATTTTATTAATATATATATATATATATATATATATTAATGCAGGTTTCATTGAATAATATAGACAAGTTTTGTCTATTAATTTTGTGTAGGATCCGTTCATACCGTCTGATATACTTGATGGTGATATCGTTGAAAGACAACAAAAAATCACAGTAATTGTTGATTTTTTTATCGGGTCTAAGCTTTCGGCTCACATAAGCCATTATCAAAGAGTAAATATTAACACACAGTTAAACATAGAACATTTAAGTTATTAACAATAAAAAGAATTAAGTTATTAACAATAAAGAGAATTAAATTGAAAATATAATATAATATAATATAATATATATATATATATATATATATATATATATATATATATATATTAATAAAATCACATTTCAATCTGGTCATAACACATTACAATGCATTTAAATATATGGTTCTGTTAACATTTCGGTCTCTCACGAAAGATGAAATGTCATAGAGCCGCATTTTAAATTTACAAATTGCGACTTCTATTTGGTGACTGTTATCGTTGCTGAGCAATGTTTTACAAAATTAAAAATCATCTATGATTGTGGATGTATTTATGTAACGTCCCTGTAACCTCTCTGAAGATGGCTCATGTGAGCCGAAAGCTTAGAACCAACTTGATAAAAAATATCCAAATGTTGGATAGTTTTTTTTTCTTTATATTCACCTGAAATTAAAGCGAAAATACAATGTTCAGAACGGCTCATGATTAAACATAATAAACATTCATTGTCTGTTATTTAACAACATATGTTTAGAAAATTATCTGGTGCCTCGATAAATTATACATATATATATATATATATATATATATATATATATATATATATAACCTAGAGAGCCAATGAACCTACTAAGGTTTCACCTAATTGAATCTTCAGGGAAGGTTGACTAAAAAGGGTAAAAAAAAAGGCGGTAAGATATAGGAAACTCAGAAACCCACGTGATCGAAACTGAAGACACCAAACACCAAAAGTGGGGAGTAACAATATTATATTTAAAAAAAAAAAAAAAGCTATTAGTCACAACCCACAACTTAAAAAGATAATAATAAAACTTACGTTCTAATCTAACCGCCGTTTCCTATATCTTACCCCCTTCTTTTAGCCTCTTGAGCCAACCTTCCCTGAAGATGCAATTAGGTGAAACCTTGGTAGGTTCGTTGGCTCTCTAGGTTAGATATTTTCTTTGTTTGCTCTACTTGCTTATTGAGCGCTTTTTTTGTTTTAGGTAACGCTATTCGAGTTTTTTTTCTTCTTTGGGCTACGTACTTTGACTGAGGATGTGCGTTGTGGTGCATTGGATATCAGCTCGGAACGAGAAATCGGGGAGTCGAGTTCGAATTCTAGATGAATTCATTTCCTTCACTTACGCGCAAATACCATTGGGAAATGTATTAATTCGTTTATTCCTTTCGGTTATGGGTTAAATAATAGGACAGATTGGGTTCTATAACCTTGGTCGGCAACCAGTCTACCGCAGAAAGCAATGGCAACCTACTGCAGGATAATCTTCTGCACAGTCAGTCATGTCTCTTTCGAGACATGATCGCCCAAGCGTGTATCACGTATGACACTTAACTGGCTGGCTGTCTTTGACTGATGTTCAAGTGCTTAACTCGTTCTTTTTTCCTTCCGCATTTATTATTTTCTTGTTTGAGTATGTACGTGTTATCACGCTCGTTGATAACACGTACATACTCAAACAAGAAAATAATAAACAGAAACTAAAAATCCTTGAAGCAATCTACATTAAACAATTTAAACCTGGTTTGAATACAATCAATTTCGATATTTCCAATAACGTACTCAAATGACTGTAATCAGATCAGGGACCACAACGCCACTATTTTGTCACTGTCTTCGGCCATCCGCCATGGTAGGGATGGACTTATATTTTCAATTTAATTCTCTTTATTGTTAATAGCTTAAATGTTCTATGTTTACTGTGTGTCAGTATTTACTCTTTGATAATGGCTTATGTGAGCCGAAAGCTTAGACCCGATAAAAAAATCAACAATTAATGTGATTTTTTTGTTGTCTTTCAACGATATCACCATCAAGTATATCAGACGGTATGAACAGATCCTACACAAAATTAATAGACAGAACTTGTCTATATTATTCAAGGAAACCTGCATTAATATATATATATATATATATATATATAGAGAGAGAGAGAGAGAGAGAGAGAGAGAGAAAGAGAGAGAGAGCATTTACGAATGCAAAGTAAAGTAAACATTATAAAAAAGATAAATCAACAGATAGACAAACGTTCATGCCTGATACAAGATCATTATTCTGAATATGCTAGATTTAGACATCAAAATAAATATAAGGATATTTAAATTGAAATACAGATTCTGGCACGTTAAGTCTATTGTTACGGCAACAATAATTGGATCTCAGGGGACATACAAAAGGTATAAAAAATAATATTAACACATCAATGGTAGGACATATTTGCTGGAGATTCAGTAAATAGCAATAGGTGCAAGTGCTCAATATCTCGAGAGGGTATTATCAATGTAAAAAAAATATTAACAATTATAGTTCCGTGCTACCAGAATGTATATAATTACTACTTTGACTTTCTTTATGTGTCGTCCCACAAAGAGATTGTTCTAAATAGCAAGTTATATCCATATCTCATGGGAAGGAGGATCTCTTTACCCTTTACCGGTAGCCCTCCTAGGGATGCTGTCATAATAATAAACACACCTAAATCTTATGTGAAATGGAAACAAATTGTTTTTCAAGTAACGGCGTAAATAAGCCCGGTAGGTGTCCCGCAAATTTGAAGAAATTTAATCATTTAGTGAAAGTCTTAGATTTCTCAATGGGACTTTATACATGTCACAAAGCCTGCTTGCATGACACGGCACGAATTACCAGAAAATTCACAGGGTACCGAAGAATGTGGTATGTAGCTTGATATTCTATGCGTACAAAAGCAGTTAATAACAGCCAATGAACTGTGCAAAAATACAAATAATAATAAAAATGATAACCGGAAAATACCCTGGAATCATATCGCTTCAAAAATCTGCTTTGCACGGCTTTGTAAATATTTTCTGAAAGGTGCTGTCTATTTGAGAACGTACTTTAGGAAGCGTCGTCTATGTTTTTGAAATGACCTTCTGTCAAATCTAACCGAGCCCACCACATTTGAAAGTATCGGAAGGTTACACAAAAAAAAAAGAAAAAAAAATCCAGCTGAATCCATTGCATTCACTTACGCACAAATACCCTAGAGAAATGTATTAATCCGTCTCTTTCCTACAGTTATGGGTTAAATAGCAGGACAGATAGGGTTCTATAGCATTGGCTGGCAACCAGTCTACAGCAGAAAGCAATGGCAACCTACTACGGGATAATTTTCTGCCCAGTCAGTCATGTCTCTTTCGAGGCATGATCGCCCAAGCGTGTTTCACGTATGGCACTTAAGTGACAAAAAACAAAAACAAAAAAACAAAAAAAAAACGAAAAGGTCTTGTTTGTATAAATAAGTGTAAATTAATATGACTAGGCGAATGACATGAATTTTTGTTACTTTGAAAAGCATATATGTTGTAAAGTTATGTATCAAGATTTTCTTTTGCATGTGTATTTGAGAGTTCACGTTCGCTTAAGATCGGATGAAATGGATTTGTGAAGCAAAGCAAAATGATGTCGCTAATGTGTATGAAATCTTTGTTGTCTTTATTTTATGAAGAATAGCAAAAATCTGATGTCACTGTTAAAAGTTCCTCTTGAGTGCCTTTATTTGTCCTCTTTTTTTGCAGACAAGCCCATAAGAAAAAGGGGAGAATAAATTAATTCGTTATGAAACAGAGAGTGGGAGAGTGTGAAAAAGTTATGTCACTAAGTTGATACATCCTGCTTAACGAGCAGTGTCTCTCTTTATTTATTATGAGTAATATATAATTGTGGCACAAGGCCGATTTGGGGAGGGGAACAAAACTCAGGATGGTCTACAGTCACTATCTTATACCTAGCTATTCCGATTCACGACCCAAGCATACGTTACAATTTTTCTCAATCACCACAAGAACTTGTCCATCAACACTCAATCTGCCATGTATCAAAATTTCGCAAGACAATCTGGAGAACTAAAAACACCCCAAGTGCATATACAAACAACAATTTTATAAAATACAAAATATCGATAAAACTCTCACATGAAATTGCATGCGAGGGAGGAAGATGACCATAATTCTCCAAAACAGAAAATGTTACAACACAAAATCCAAATTTTTTTTTATTTTAATCATATCACCCCAAGCAAGGCGGTGACGCCACTGATGCGCATGGGGCTACTTAAGAGTGGAATGATAGGAAAAAAAGAAAGCCGGGAACCACATCCTAAACAGGAAACAAGGGATGAGCCTCTTCACCTGTTCAATAGACGTGGGTGGAGTGTGAACCGGGCGATAGTTAAGTCTATCTACTCCAATTGAAAAAAAAAGGCAAAAGAAAAAAAGTGAAAGATTTGAAAAGAAAAAAAAAACTGACTTATTAAGCTTTAACTTAGTTAAAGTCAAGTCAAAAACTTTTCTAAAAGTAAAATCAAACCTACAGTTAGACATGAAAAGTTTTAAAATTAAGCAAGAATATTGGGTAAAAACGGAGAAGAAAGCAAAACAAAATAATATGACATATTTATTCAAGTGATTCCAAGTCGGACTGCCGGCAAAGTGAATAAAAAGAATATTTCTAACTTTTGGTCAGAGAACATCGGTGGATGGGGGAGTAAGTGACACTGTGTCACCTCTCCAACAAGGCAACAGAAAGAAAAGAAAGAAAGAAAGAAAGAACGAACGAAAGATAGATACTAACGAAAAATAGAATAAAGATTAGATTCCAGTCAAAAACTTTTCTAAAAATAAAATCAAACCTACAGTTAGACATAAAGATATGAAGTTAGCTGAACCCAACCCCACTCAAAACAAAAGGGCCGCTGTATTCTGACCATACGGCCGAATCAACAGGCTCCCTGTCTCTCTGTCGAGAAAGGCAACAATTCTGGAACAGAGAAATGGATCAACTTTTAAGATTTGTTTTTCTTGCTCCTGATTTGACAATAAATAAGAGGTTGTATTTATTATGTTTTTAGATTTACTCAACCGACTGACTTTCGAAAATAAATTTTCTATTGGTGAATGTATAACTGAATATGCTTTTTTGCCTCATGAAAAGGTGTAGGTATGTGTAAGCTCAGATTTTTTGTGCAATCAAATCTTACGAAAATCCAACTGTTGAACGTAATTAAAAGCACACGGAGGCAAGATTCCTGATAAAAACATAAACAATGCGCAAGAAAAGAAGATAATAATAATAATAATAATAATAATAATAATAATAATAATAATAATAATAATAATATAAGGCGTATAATAAATAATAAATTATTATATTTTCAGGTTTTACTTGGCGATAAATCCGTAAGAGGATATGCATATTCATTTATAATTACACTATCTCTGGTCAAATCGTCTCTTCCTGTATTGCGATAGTTCAACTATTTGTGGAAAATATTAAATACTCATTTGGAATACTTGTTGTTGATGTTCTTTTTTATAATTCCGTTGCATTCTCTATCAAGTGTGTCAGACATTATCAATTATTTAATCATAAAATAAAAGGAAAATTACATTTTGAAAAAATGTTTTGAAATTTACATAAGGCTCAGTCATTGTTTGGTTTTCTTACGTAAGGTTTAATTAAATATAGTGACTCAAACGAAACGCCATAAAATTACTATGCTGAAAATGGCTGGTATGAATAATTTTGAGGTGATAAAATAGTTGTTTGTTTGTTGAAGAACTGTTTTTTTAATTTTGGGGGAAAAGGTTTCAGAGAAGCAAATAACGTGACAACTTTTTTGTAACGTCACTTTTGTAACGTCACAGATACAAGAATAATAACACATTCGAACACTACAGTGTCAGACACTTATTCTTCTCAACGTTAATAATATTTAGCTGTCTTCCCAGTGAGTCGGAATGTGGTACAAGGCTTTTTTAAAGTGGTAAATCGGAAATTTCTTGACTCTGCCCTTCAACGTTCTTCTCAACGCTAATAATATTTAGCGGTTTCCCAGCTTAGGTTGAATGTGGCACAAAGTTTTTTAAAGTGGGAAATCCGAGCTTTTAAACTCGGTCAAAAATTCATTGTCATTTTTTATCCAAACGAGACTCTACCCTACGGCGGAGACTCGTCTGGGTTCTTCTCTGTCCGGAAGCATGATGTATTGTAGCTGATAAGAAATTAATTAAAATCAACCTTCTTCACTTTTACAAAAATTCACAATGACGTGTGAAATCCTGGGTTTTCACAAATAGAAAAAGGATTGACAATGTGCTTAAAGAAAAAGTCGAACCCAGATTTCGCAAGTAGGAGTTAAAATGGCTTTTGATCAATGGGAGCAAATTGCACGATATGAGAACTTAGCGATCTAGTGCTAAATTTAAAAAGACTATATAAATGACCTCGGCGTCGGGCAAGAGTCAGAAATGTGAGCAGCGAAAGAGAGACACACATCTGAAACGTAACTTCAGACTTCAAGCGACCCGGACAGTGTCCTCTTTCCCTTTTCCTTATCTATTTCAACAATTACTACAAGAAAATTTTGTACGAACTTTACCCTTAAACTCTAAATAATGTTTCTAATTGCACATTAACTTCTACAACTTATGTTTGTCTTTCCCTCTAATAAATTTCTATTTTAAAATGCAAAATGTATATTTTATTCTTCTTACGCTATTCCACACAATTCCACATATTCCAACCTGCCGACAACTAACCTCCTGATGAAAACCTTGTGATGATAAATCTGCATAAAAATTGTAAGCTCTAGGGAGTTCGTTATGTAAGACACAAGGCCGAATTAAAGAAACATTAACCAGCTCTTTACGTTACAGTATAATCTGGGAAACCAAGTATGACGGTCGTCTTAACATAAACAAAGGACATGTATAGATAAAAATATAATCTTATATTTTTATTCTTTTCGGTGACTGTAAATTGGTAGTCAGAGGAGAGCACGCACATACGCATACACGAGCGAGCTGACTGGGTGGAATTGTCTTCTTTTGCTTTCTCTCAGGGTTCTTTGGGCGTTCTCATCTTTTTCCGAAAACCTTAGCGCTTATATAAGCTAAGATTCCCCAAACTCACTCGATTGCGTCATCTTTGTCCAGGTCCGTTTGTTTATCATTTTCGCAATATTACTACCTTTTGCCATTGACCAGCTGCCTTTGACGTCATCACATTACTCTGCTATTGTTTTATATCTCTAGTTTAACCTAAATATTATTCTGTGGGTTGCAGATGTGTCATCTTTGTCTAAACACATTTATTTATCATTTTTCCATTGTTATTGTCTTGGAATCAGCTGTATTTGACGTCATCACATTCCTGTCTTTCCATTTTTTTTATTTTCTGAACTTGATTACAGCTGCCATAACGCAAACACATTTTATTTTTATTGTTTCTGGCTCAAATCACGTTGCTGCTCTCAAAAATACAATTACATTCCTATAATGTAAACACACTTTTTTCTAACGGCTGCATTCCGCTGCTATTTTTTATATTTCCTGTCCTTGAAACTGCTGCCTTTGACCGAAATAATATTTCTTTAATGTAAACAAACATTTTGTTTGCCAACCTGCATTTCTGATTTGAGGGAAAATATATTCTGAGGGTCACAGAATATGTTACAGGCAGAACGTCCGACAAAGTTAAACTCTAATGATATTTAGCTGCCTCCACACTGAGACAAAAAGTCGTACTAGGCACAAGGTATTTTTAATGTGAGAAATCCGAACTATATGGATTAGGCAAGCATTTACTGTATAATTTCCCCAGACGAGACTCTGCCCTTCGGCTGAGCCACATCTGGGTTCCTCCCGGCCTGATGACAGACAGTCCGACAAATTCAGACCAGCGCTTCTCAGCGTTAATCACCGAATGGTTATTATATTTATATATACATAGTCATCCGCAGATAGATCTGTTTTGCTGTTTCACAGCTCATCACGGTTAGACAACCGATTGCTTTTTACCCAGGATTGAAACCCGACAGAATTGGCGTCAGTCAACGATTCTACCTCTGAGCTACGGGCGCTCGGTAGAAGGAAACAGACATTTTAGCGTGTATATTATCATTATACACGCCTAATAGCTCAGAGAATTTTAATTCATTACTGAATGAACGATGCGTAGATGCCAGAGTAGCTACAGTTTTTCAACGTTTACCATTCTTCTAGAGTGCTCAATCAGGGTGTAATAGTATGAGTAGTAATCCGCAGACAGATCTGTTTCGCTGTTTCACTGCTCATCAGTACGGTTAGACAGCCAATATATATCTATATATATTGTTTTTGCATTTCACGTAATACCAGCTGTTCTTTTTCTCTTACCATAAATCCTAGGTTCAACAGTTTCTGAAGCGGTGGGTACGTAAAATGTATCTTATAATATTTCCATACGTACCCGTTTTCGGAGAATTTTTTTGAAAATCAGTGAATCTTTGTTTTAACTGAATAAGATGTCGCTTATGTTCCTACCTTTGCCCCTGTATAACGTATGTCATTTTTCCTATCTGTTTTTTTAAATTTTATAACGTCATCTTCCGACAATTCTTTTGTATAGTGATACAATTTAGGAAACACCGTATCTCCAGATTGGAAGTATTTAGTTATTTCTTGATGCTCTCACCTTACCTTCTATTTGTAATTCATTAAAAATGGACTAAACCTTCCTGACAACCATCACCTCTGCAGGCGACATTTCAGGAACGGTGTTCGGGTTTGGTGATATTCGTAAAACACTCAGAAATTCTTATAGCATTCATTACTTCATTTGACTCCTCTCGCTCCGATTTTTTTAGTACCTTTTTAAAGGTATCTACAAGCCGTTCCACTTGTTTGTATGATCTTGGGTGATAAGGGCAGTTGTAATCTGTTCTATTGCTAACAATTTACAGAAAGCCTTAAATTCCCTATAAAAGAATAGTGATCATTTGTTTGAAGCCATAAATTCAGGTACACCGAAAGTTGCAAAAATCTCGCAGAGGAAATTTATCGTTACCGTGTAAATATCGACTACCACTAGATAGTATGATGGTCAGATGCTATGTACTTGTGAAATGTCTATTTCCTCAATTCTTGTGGTATTGAGTTTGAGATTTACAACAATCTTTACAATGAAACTCATTCGCTATTTTCGAGAGAAGTGTTAAGGCATTGACATCGTGTATTAAATTATGAACTTCTATCTCCAAACATTTTTGATAGAATTACAACAGCTTCGTCAAATTTGACCTCACCTTGTTTTTATTGTAAAATAAGATTTATACATTTCATGTTCAGTATGGGACAATTTCCTTAATAACAAACGGACCATTTTTTCATCATTCTGATGCGAACAATCCCTTTTGAAGTTCTCTTCGTATCTTCTATGAGCTGGAAAATTATCCTTTCGCTTGGATTGTATACAAATTCGCAAACTGAATTGGCAACAGCATCTGAATTTAATAAAACCGAGGGTTTTTCTTCCATAGTTTTACTAAATAATTAAGAAATTTATGTTGTTGTTGCTGTAATTGTAATTGCTGTTCATGTTGTTTTTGTTGCTGTAATTATTGCTTTTTTCGTAGTTTTTGTTTCTGTAACTTATTTTCTTGTTAGTATCGTAGTGCCGACATTTGAATCATGATAGACTTTCGCTGTTACATTTTACTGTACACTGCTGAATATTTTGTAGATAAATTTTGAATAACCTCGCCTGGTTATTTCTCTGTAGTCCTGCGAATTTGACGTCTCTTTGGTGAAGTGGTAAATATTAACTGAATATTCTATTACGACGTGTAGGATAGGTAATTTCTTTTCTTCGTGTAAGTTCAACGAATACTCTTCGCCATTTTTGTAACGTCATTTTGTAATGTCACAGATAGAGGAATAACATATATATATATATATATTGTTTAATACTTAGTTTTTGGTCCCAATAGGGTTAGACCACTGAACATTTTTATTAAAAAGTGTTTGAAACAATTATATTGTAGAACTTTTGAATATTTTTCATTTATAAACGAGTTATTTCGCTACCTTGGTTTCCACCACGAGTGGTTTCTTCAGGCAATTTTTAATAAAATTCATATACATTTTTAATAAAACTCACATACAGGCGATTAATATATATATATATATATATATATATATATATATATATATATAGTGTAATAGTTGTTACAATTGTTTATAAATTTATAGTATCACTAAACAAAATTTTTCGTTTCGCGTTTCGAAGCTACCTTGTATTTTGGTT
>JBBBDQ010000266.1:14320000-14385000 GCA_037127315.1 Ascarosepion bandense
ACTCCAGATAACAAACATTTATCAAGAAATTCTTTTCGGACACTTTTCTTTACTTCCGAGGTTAGAAATCGTTTTTCAGTATTTATAATCGGCAAGATTACTAGTCTGTATTGTGACATTGTTGGGCGTAAATATTTTTTTAATGAATTAATTCTAGAAGCCGATCACTCACAATGGAAACTGTTAACAACAGTCCGTATGCCACGGATAATTCACCAAACTATTTTTTTTTGCCATATTTAATAATGCACTTTAATATATCAAGAGAATCAGAGGGTACTTTTTTACTTCCAGCTCAAATTAGCAAAATCAAATCTATTGTTTAAATGAACACTACCAATATCAACTGTGTACTGATTTTGAAAATCCAAACTTTCATTTCAAAGGCGTGTTTTCTCACTTTCATCGTCAGTGTCTAATAAATTCAGGTTAAGAAGAAATTCACATCTTTTCCTTAGTTCTGCCAAACGCTGACCTCTCTCTTGAATCGTAACAACTAAACGATTGACAACATTATGCGTTATTCTTTTTTTATCTCTTCCTTTGATCTAAATGTAGCATCTCTAACTTTTGACATTATATTTTTCTTTTAGCGCGATATTCAATTTGAGTTCCATATTCTTCGAAATATTCTTCTCCTGAGTTCAAATCATTGCTGATTATTTCTTCCTGCTTTATTTCCAGTAAATTGGTCAACATTTGGAATTTCATATCTGCTTGATCTTGTGGTGATACCGACCGAGCATAGCGACGGACCGGATGTTTGCACGCTCACGACAAAAAAGCAAATGACCAAAAGTCGTCGGTGCGCATCCGGGTTCGCGCAGATGTTCCGGATGAAAAATAAAAATTCATTAAATATTAAATTTCCAGTTCGCGAGCCTACGCGAATTTTATTTATCGGCCAATGGGAAACCCAGAATCAAATACGGATATCAATTCCCAAATGATCACCTGCGATCCAAAAAGTCGGAATAAAAAGCCGATACAGAAAACACCCAGACAGGCAGACCGACGCTGAGACACAGACAGATGAGAGTGATTAGTATCTCGACCAAGTCAAGCGGCTACTATGTTCGCCTCCCTTCACCTCTCCTTACCTTCTTCGCTGTCTTAAAACTATTTACTGACCTAAAGAGCGACTACATCAAAGACATTCCTTACTTAAAACGTACCCACATTCCTAAGTATTAATTCTCTTTTCTGTATTTTATTGCCATGAACATGTTAACGTCCGTTGAACCTATACTTCAAGTATTACTTTAATTGTAAAAAACCTAATTGATATGTATATATATAAAATGTTATTTTTCAACTCAATTTGCTTTTCTTGGTTTATAACCTCTCTTTATGACTTATAGTGGGCTATCTACAACAAGGCCAAATTCCGTCAATCCGCAACAACATACTAATACTCTTCACTAGAACGGACTCTCCACTATAAACTGGAAAAGAATGGATAACCCGCTATAATCTAACCCAATCTTAGGATTTTGCATACTCTTCTCGAATCTCCCCACAGAGCATAAAATTGGATGCGAGTAGTTAAATATTTCGACGAATGAATTTTTTTTAAATGAGTTCATAATTACTCTCGAATAAAATGTTTTTTGATTGGAATCTGCAAATGTTTAAGGTAGACTATTATTTCGTTTAAATTTTAGTACACTATAGTCAAAACATTCTCTCTCGCCCTAAATCTGGTTTCACACTGTTGCTTACCGTTCGAGAAACGTATTGCTTCAGTATTTCCCATCATGAGAAACAGAAAAGAACGCGAAAAGTCTGTCAAAGACACAAAAAATGTTGTAACTCACTAATCACCTGCACAGAAATGAAGACAAGCTAAATTGTGAGTATGATTTTCAGAGTCTACAAACAATGCACTCGGGTTTACATTCAATATTTTTGGACAACATTTCTAGTTCGAGTCATCACAGCTGTGTTATCTTAAGACTGCCTACGACATACCTCAATGTAAAAACATTAGGTTATAACAATCTGAGAACATTGATGGCAATACTACTGACTTATTTTTTCCCAAGTTAGAAAAAACCTAAGAATACTTCCTTAATTTCAACTTCTGTTTGACTGATGGATACCGAAGGTCTTCGTGGCGTTGTACTGAGTTGAATCATTCATTATTGTGCAATATTTCGCTTCTCTAAATTCATCAAGTATTTTGTACAGATTGTTTCACCAAGGACATGTACAATTTCAGTTTTAGTTCTGTTCGTGAGGTATATATAAATTTACTCGAACCATAAGTAACTAGGTCCCACCCTTTTACTGTGAAACGAATAAATTGTAAACGCGAATTCTACTCCACCAGTTTCTTTTCTCGCACTTCCCGCTCGTGGAACTCCCTTCCATTTACTTGCTTTCCCGACAGTTACAATCTCAAAGAATTTAAATATAAAGACAATCGTCATTTCCAATCTCACTAACCTGCATCCTCTCTCTCATGCTCCTTTCTCCGTCCACTCCACTCTCATCAGTATTCTCATCCTTCTTTTACCCACTTCCTGACACCCCCTATAACCTGTCACTCTTTCTCATAACTTTCCTCCTATGTAACCCGCTGCAAAACAATTGCAATAAAATGCCTTGCTTGGGGCGATATGATTATTAAAAAAGTTACTTGTTCAGCATGATCTTTGCTTTCGTCAATATGATGAGCAAAAATTTGATCATATTTTGCCAGATGTTTAATGGTAGTAAAGAAATTTCCATAATTCTGGTCTGTATTATTCTGAGACAACCCTGCTATTGATTCTCCCCCGTGCCCTCTGAGGTTCAATTCTGTTTTCCCAGAAAAGATATAACATCAATAGTGCGATCGAGAAAAACTTTCCAATTTTCATCTTTCTGTTGACAGTTGTTGCTGACATTTAGCACTGTTGTATGAGTTTGAAAACGATGTCTCATACCCAGGTATTTATTCATGTAATTTCTGTGCTCGTGGCTGTTGTTCATTATTTGGAATACGTGGATTTAACTTCTTCCAATTTATGAATCCATTCTCCTTTGTAAAACTAGACTTTTGGGAAGCTGATTTCGTTGCAAAAAAGAAGCAAGGAAAACAGTTGCAGCACCCACGAAATTAAAGTCAGACAAAAATTATCTGACAAAATGCCGACAAAACAATGAAGACCAATTATCATCTTTATCCAGAATTTTGGTAAATACCGAGCAAAATTGATGGGAAAATCCAAAGTTTTCTATAATATAAAATAGTTACATTCATTCTTGAATAAGTTGCGAAAATTCAGTTCAAATCCTACCATTATTTAATTTTTGCAAGAATTTCAAAATTAGTGTTTTTAACGCAAAAAAGCTCAAAAACACGCAAAGTAATTTACTATGTCAATCGCTAACGTTATAAAAATGAAATTTTTAACCAAATTTTCGAATTTGTCAGCATAGATTGAAAAGGTTGAAAAATAATAAAATAATATCTTGTTCTTTTCTTTTAATAATGACAAAATTGTTATATATAATGAAATAAATAAAGAAAAATAGGAATGCTATGTCAAAGTTCCACAAAATAATAGACTGAAACGTCTACAGAATTTTTAAAACTTTCAAATGAACTGCTCACCACTCATTTTTCTTTTCAATATTTTCTACAAACAAAATTCCGGCTTGGGGTCGGATACTACAGGATCTGATACGCAAGTTACCAAGAGATACTGAAATTATCCAGAGACTTCATCATCAGAAGTCAGACTAGCTCTGAACTCCACTCAGCTAGAATAATATACACGGATATACTATTTCCAGCGACTTCATTTCAATACTTGTATATATTTACTTTTTACTAATAGTATTCCTGGATTTACTAACCTGCGTTCAAGTTTGTATATTACGTTCAATATAACCTACTTTTCTATCTAAATATCTGTTTTTGTTGTTCATTATTTTGTGAAGTTACTCACTCAGAATCCACAACATTTACCTTATTATCAAGAGAAAATATCCAAATTGTCTTCATTATTTATTTAAAGTTTGTAATTTTTTCTAACACGTTCGAAATTTTGGTTATTTTTTTTTCCGTCAGCATTTCACCCAATGTTTACTAAAGAATACTACTATGGCAAAGCTAATATTACGCAAGTTATCTTTTCGCGTTGAAAAGCACATTAATTTAGAAATTCTTACAGAGACCAAATAATTTAATTTTAATTAAGCTTTCAGGACTTATTAAAAAATGAATTAAATTATTTATGCACTTAATGTTTTCAGAAAATTTTCGTAAAAATATATATATTTTTAAACCTCTTACCCCACCTCGAATTAATTTCAGGAAATTTCTAGAAATTCAGTAGTTATTCCAATTCATGACTCCTGGGGAATATAAATCATGTAATTTGTTTTTCTGCGAAACCACTTTTCCGAAAATCTACTCCGAATGGTAAAATAAAAATGCATCCATACTACGCTATTTTTTATTTATATAAACTTGTATTGATTTTATAGATGATATATATTAAGGATGTAATATTCTTAAGAATAAAATATTTTCGCTGAATAATGAATCTTTATAAGCAATGCTTTCATTTATTCTTTTCTAATTTTGACTATTTATAATGTTTCCAATATCTTTTAACTTTCTTCCAGTCACTCAGTAACATCGGTTATTTATTTATTAAATAAAATATATTAAAGAATAAATTTACTAATCTAAACTTGAAAAAGTTAATATAAATCATTTAATGTTAAGATTTTTACAGAGTTTAATTTTTTATGTTAAGCTATACATTTCTTTAACTATAAAAAGTTATAAAAGACTTCATCTTTAAAGGTCACGTGATCCAAGGGTTGTTCCCCTTACGAAACGCTCATGTGGGTTATGTCATTTCTGGTTAACCATACCTCCAGATGTGTAAACTGATTTATGATACGGCTGTCATTGCCTTCTTGAAAACTCAGTGAGTCAAACCTCCATAATAAAGAAATATTTTTATTCTAAATTTCATGCAATAAACAAGTAATATTAGTTTAATATAAAATGTATTTAATGTTAAATTTGTTAATTTCCTAAAAATAACGTGCCCTAGATGTATATATTATTTTTGCAAGATTTCTAAAACCGAAAACTAAATTTGTTTACAAATGTGTCGATCGCTCAACAATGACCAAACAATTAATAAATTGCTAAACATTTCAAAATTTTAGATTCCAATGAATATAATTTCTGTTTGAAATGCACCAGTGTATTTTGCTTACTGGAAATAGTAAGTTTAATCATTTAGCTTTCATGTAAGCTAAAATTAAAGCTTCACGAAAACGTTATTTTTTATTTTAAAAAATTCAATTTAAAACATAGATGAGTGGCGTTATCTGATTTTTTCTTAGAGCCCTTTTGAATATTTAAACCTGAATATCAAAATAATAAAGAGATATTTATTGGGAAACATTTTATACTCGCTAATCAATCCTCACACAGCATCCTCGTCAGCACTAAAGAAAGAGCTTACTAAATCCACAAAGCCAAAACCATAAAAAAATAAACGGATACAACCAACAAATATTACACAAATTTCATATTTCTGCCTTCCAAAAAACCTTTCAATTAAACTGGCTAACAATTAGCCACCTCTAACACTAGGGTTATTTATCAGATAATATGTCTACAATAGAAAACGTTGAAACATCAGTCAGTCAGTTAAGTGCCATACGTGAAACACGCCTGGGCGATCATAATTGAAATAATATAAATTCAATCTTTAATGAAAAATTCCAACCAAAACAATTTTATCACATCTAGCAGCGTTTCAGTGGCTCACATAGAAGAAACAAACGCATTCCCCACTCTTTCTATCTCTCATATACAGTCAGTCAGTTAAGTGCCATACGTGATACACGCTTGGGCGATCATGTCTCGAAAGAGACATAAGTGACAGGGCAAAAAATTATCCCACATTAGGTTGCCATTGATTTCTGCGGTAGACTGGTTGCCGACCAAGGCTATAGAACCCAATGTGTCCTGTTATTTAACCCATATCTGGAAGGGTATTTCTGCGTAAGTGAATGCAATGAATTCAGCTGGAATTCGAACTCGGCTCCCCGATTTCTCGTTCCGAGCCGATATCCAATGCACCACAACGCATATCCGCTCATGCATACACATATATAAATGTAAAATATCCAACCAAAAACAAAATCATCGCAATATTTCGCTACATTTCATCGCTATACGAAATTGACGTCTACAGATTTTCCACACACAGAAACACACATTTACGAATTATAATTATCGTCCAAACACCCTTAGACAGACAAGCGTTACTTAAAAAATGCACTCATACACTATTACAGAATATAAAATCCAAAATATTCCCCGTAATATATTTAAAAATTATCTATTCTTTTACTACACTTGACATGTATCTTACCAATAAAAACAAACCAAAAATCATAGCATAGCAGTATACTGTATCACTTTTTTATTTCTATTTTCTTTATTTATCTCCCTATCACTGAAGAAGCTTTAATAAAGAGAAACATGTTAGATTGACATACTTTTCCTATTTTTCTTTCTTTATTTTATCATCTTGTCTGATTCTGATTCCAATCTATATATATTTTCTATATGTAGGGTTTGTTCTCTTAGGGTACTCGTTATCGGCGTGGAAGATAGAGCTCTCCATCCCAGTTTAACAACCAGTTAATGGAGTAAAACAATTCAAAACAGATTGAGCCTAAGGATAGAGTGTTCGACCCGTATAAAACTTACGACAGAAACCACAGCAACAACCTATTGTAAGTTGAGGCTATAATCTATATTCTCCTGATAAGTGTAGACTTTATAGACGATTTTAGCGTTTTTATTGATAACAAATACAAAAGTCATTCCATTCAGTGAATTATTATCATTATTGATAATATGAAAGTTTTTTTATTAGCTTGAAATTAAAACTAAAATGGAAGCTTCAAGAACAATTTTTCATCATTAAAATGCATTTTAAAAGTTAGGTATCCCATTTCTTTGAATTTAACTGTATATATTTCAAGAGAAATAGAGAACCTCTGTTTTATTGTATAGGAGTGTATTATTATTATTATATAGTATTTAATAATTGTTGGGGCACTCTCCACCTTTCCACGGAAATGGACTATTCGAATCACTATATAAAATAATCGTGATTATACCTCGAGGAAGGAAGTCGAGTAAGGAAGTCGAGTGAGCGAGTCAGTCGGGTATTTCCGGTATTTCACCGGAATTGTTCTACTAGTCAATCTATCACGTCTCTAAGACGATACTGTATACTAATTACCTTATTCTGTATTCTACTAAACCTCACCTCTTGTAAATACTTCTCTTTTCCTGTCAATACACCTACTTTTATACTATTACGTTGTTTTGTATTATTTCACATAATTCTGTTACCCGACGTAACAATAATTTTATCCATATCATCAAAATATGACTGAATAAATAAGTTATTTTTGTACTTGAATTATTAATATATTTTAAGCGCGAATGATAGAACTTTTTATCAATACGATTACTCTGTAGTCGAATGCAGAAAACGATGTTTTTAATCAATATATTTTTATCATCTAAGTGGCGCTTACACGACCTATAATATCAAGATAAATTTTGTTTTGTGTTGACGAATATTTATAATTTTTCTCAACATAAAAAGATACATTAATTTAAATTTATATTTATCATTAATAAATCATAAGTTATTTCGTAACGTGTGATTATTTATGCATTCTGCGATTATAGTTACAAAAATTGTTACTTGAAAAAAATAATTATTCCACTCTCTGCTTCAGATACACATTTTACATAAATATTTCTCTCTTTTCCCTTTCCCAAATCTCTCTGGTTTTACACACTTTTCTGTTAGCCTCTTCTCTTTCCTTCTCACTATTTATTCTTTGATAATGTGTCCATTATTCCGAGTAGTTGTAGAATAGCTCTGCGTTGCTTGAGCGCCAAAATGAAGAATACAAATGAGGTGAACCAGTGACCGAACGAAAAAGTCAATCTGATAAAAATGGCTCCAGTGATATCGTTCCGGAAGTGCAGAGAAAGATTCCCGTCCTCACCTTACCCTCACAACGTGGCTTTGGGAAACGAACTGAAGCGCACATTATATACAATTGGCTTCGTAATGTGTGTAGTATGTGAGAAATTCTAGAACTACCGCTGATCTGTGACCGAAACCGGCAATAAAACATGCCAGCGGCAAAGACAAGCGTGACAAAAAAGGCGGGAAATCGGAGCTATTTAATCAAAACACCTTGATTTGATGGCAAGTCACAATTAATGGAGATATACTGACCATTATTGCCACAATATTGTTTCTAAATTCTCTTTTATGTAAGCGAGTTATTAAATGAACCGAGGAGACATACCAAATAGGAACATAACAGGAAAAATACAGAAAACGAAGAGAAATATATAGAAAATAAAAGTCATACTAATTTTAGAGTTAGTGCCTCCACTAATTCAGTGAAAAACAAGCATACCATCATGAAAAATGCCTCAAACTTGAAAAAAAATATGATTTACAATAAAATCTTTATTTAATGATTAAGAGAAAAGACGAAATTATTTTTGGATTATTTAATCAATTTTTTAACCCTTACTAGCACGTTTTAAAACGTGGTTAAAATTCTTGTTTTTTTATGCTTCATACAGAAAGGGAAACAAAATTTAATATAAGAATTTTTTTTGTTTTTTATTTTTAAGGTAAAACAACACTAATTTAGAAATTCTCGCAAAAAATCAAATAATTGTCGGATTTTAATGAAAATGTTAGAACTTATTAACAAATAAATCAAATTAATTTAGAATTTTTTTCTAATAAAATATTGGGAATGTTTTTTTTTATTTGTTACTCCCTACACATACTTTATTTTATGACATTTCCAGGAATTTAATTTTCACCCACTTAACATTTATATTTGCTAAAAATAAAGTCATTAAAAAATTTAAATCTTCTTTATTTTTGCAAAATAGAAACACCATTTACCGAAAATATGCTCTAAATCGTACAAGAGAAGGTGCAATAAAATTAAGATATTATTCAATTAGGAAACCCTTTGTTTTTTTAATAGATAATATTTGATAAAAACACTACTAGGAAAAAATTCCGATAAATTTTTTTACAGTAATATTTTTTTACAATAATTGTTACAATTTTTTAATTTTAAATTGAATAATTTATTAAAATTTAATTCTAAAAAATTAATCTGTATTAATTTACACCCTTTAAATGATAATAAATGTAGCAAAATCTACATAAACTAATCATATATTGTAAAGCTAAGTACAATTCATCAAGTACAAGTATTATTAAAAGAATGTTAAATATTTTGTATGTATGCAACCGCGCACCAATATACGGTGTCTTCAGAAAATAAGAGCGATAATTTAAAGAGAAATTAAATAAAATTTAATAAAACATCAGATTAGAGAGAATATTTTCCTGAAATTCTAAAATTAGGGGGGGGCATTTGATAAAAACGGCGGTCACGTTATATTCTTCAATTATGTTTAATAGAAAATCACTAGAAAACTTCCTAAGTACATACCGCATTGCTAAAAATGTATTTCTGCAATATTATAAATTTAAAGTAAACAATATTTTTTTCAAATCATTATTTTTTCTTTAAATAAACTTATAATATTTAAATAAATTTTGAGAAAATATAATTTATTTTTGTGATATATTTTACATTGCGATAAACACAGCTAAAAACGAAGTTGAAATAAGATACTTATTGATATAAAAAATATTTGCAGACAATTTAAATTAGTTTAGAAGTTAATTTACTCATTGAAATTTATTTAGTTTAATCTGTTAACTGAAAATTAGCACTATCACACTAACTCCCAACACTTTTATCTACCTAACCCACATTCTCAGTATCGTTTCCCGTCTATCACCCGCCTTCTCACATTTCCTATCCTTTCTCCACCATCCTTTCACCACTCTATGTAGCTCCCTGCGCAATAGTGGCAGTGAAATGCCTTGCTCGGGGTGAAACGCTTATAAAAAATAAAAAATAAAAAAAATAAAATCTTCAAAGAAGATTTTTAAAACTGAATTTCAATCATAAGTTATATCTAATCTGTGGCGCTAATCATTTAGATGTGTTCTATTTCACTCGATTTTAAATACTGATTTCAACTATGAAAATGGAAAACTTTGGTCGGAATAAAACTACAAAAAGGTTATGCCGATCAATGAATAAAATATGTGCGTGTATGTCCGAACTTATTTCTAACAAATTATTAACATAATAGAATTTACTGTTACCCATAAGAGATAAGTTCAAAAATAGGTCAAATTAGGAAATATACGATAAAAGAAATTAATGTTCTTTTCCGAAAGAATCGTGCGAGCCATCTTTGACATTTTAATATTGGAAATATTGATTCTTCAGATTCCCCGAATACCGATCAATGCATCTGTTAAGAAACAAACTGTTATCTTAGCTTTTTCGCAGTTCATCATTTAATTGAATGAAAGAATTCAGTAACATTGATTATCTGACAAACAACTAACTTCACTCAGAAGCGTAATTGGCACACGTCTTAAATTATCTGAAATCTTTAGGTTTAATTTGAACTCTTCGTTTTATTATTTTATGCTTCAGGCGTGAATTCGAATGTAAATTTGGTCAGATTTTGTAGTCATTGGATGTTCCTTTATAACATCACTACAGCCACTTTCCCACCGACGAGATGTGGCTTCCCTGTGTCTGTTCTATAAATATTTCCATGGCTTATGCTCCAAAGAAATTAAGTCACTGGTGCCTCCGCAACAGGTGTTTACTCGTGCAACCAGACTGGCAGCTGGGTCTCACCCATTCACAGTGAGATCAACGAAATGCAGACGACAATTCTACTTCTGCAGCTTCTTTCCTCGCACTTCCCGCCTGTGGAACTCGCTTCCATATTCTTGCTTTTCTGACGGCTACAGCCTGCAGGAATTTAAATGCAAGGTCAATACTCATCTCTTAACTACTTGACCCTACTTCTTTTCACACCACCCTGTATATCCTTTCCTTTCTCTCCACCTCTGAAACTGTCATCACACCTGTATTCCCTTCCTTCTCTTGCTCCTTTCTAACTGGTTCGTCTTTCTCTTCACTCTCCTCTAATCTTTTTACTCTTATGTAGCCCCCTGCACATCAGTGGCATTACCGCCTTGCCCGGGGTGATATGAATAATATATATATATATATATATATATATATATATATATATATATATATATATATATATTTCGTATGACAATATCTCCGTAGCCGGTTACATGGATTTGATATATACAAGAACCATAACCCCTGATTGTGGTTATTTACCTCGTCTTTTCACTGAGAGGTGATGTGAAAACAAGGCCGAGTTTAATGTGGAGAGCCTGATGATATGCACCAAAAATTCTGATCAGCAAAGACAAGCAATGACAACATTGGTCAGTTTTTAGATTGGTGACCGATTGGGTATATTGCTTGGATATGTCGCTTGGATTCGCTGGTGGTGTAATTGATAGGGGCACAGAATAAAAAATGATGAACGAATTCGCGATCCGATCAGGTTTTCTACGTTCATTTACGAGCAACTTACTACAGAAAATCTAAGAATTCCCTTCTTCACCCCTCAGTTATGGAGAAAATAATAAGACGTGCATGTGAAAATCATATAACATATATTATTATCTCAAAAGTATGTTTAATAAAATAATCAGAATATGTCTATACTTCTGAGATAAGGTAATATACAAACTATTTACTTCATTCTAGGCTACAACAATTTCCTAAGCCGACGAAGCATAGAAATGAATACAATATGGGAACCAATGATATGGAGGGCTAAAGAAATTCATTAGTGTCACAGTGTACCCTAGCGATCGGAAAAATCTTTTACATTGTTCGGACTATTGATCTCAACTTCATTGCCATGTTTAGGACGTTTCGGCCGATGTTCACTCCGGTTGTTTTCAGGTGTTAGAAATTTCGAAATGAACCCTTTATTTCGATCACTTGGTTATCTCATTGTCATTCCATGTGTGATGGCACTTTTGGTAGCCATGTAATTATCTCCCTTTTTTGTTGTTATTATCACAAGCTGTCTCTCATTGTACTCTTCGGTTTCGTAAGGTTCTTGTTAATCGGTGTAAGGTCAAAAGATTTTATTTAATCTACGGGATTAAATGTTCACGTCACGATGCCCCTACCGAGAAAATTCTCAATCTTATTTATTATTACTCATTCTGTTTCCATTCGACCCTGTGTTTGATTTAACAATTACTATAGCAGAAAAACCAACGCTTTCATCAACTAGCGTGTTGTTCCGTTTGAAATTACATGGGATATTATCCAACTCAACAAGCTCGTTAAGAAGGCTAGAGGTCCCGGTGGACGAAACTTTGTAATAACAAAAACATATGAAGGCAATAGTGTGAGCGTAAGTAACGTAAATATTGATAACTTCTTTTTCAAGTAATTCAGAAAAAATATGGTAATTAAGGATTTAATTTAAATATATGTTAAGATGTAAGAGGTTAGTCTTGTGACGGTAGAAAGCCACGTGTAGCTTAATTTGTAAAGTTTAATAGCACAAGTGAAGCAAAAATCAGCTGTGTAAATATTACGTCACACGAGGCGTCAGTTATACAAGATGTTCCAAAAGCAGGTTGACAGCATGTAGAGTTGGTTTATGTTTCGGTTCTAACAAGATGGGGGCCACTCCGCCTTATTCAATAGTAGTCCGTGAATATCTTCGTGAAATATTTCCTGGGAAATGGATTTACCGAAGAGATCCAATTGTTTATCTAGTACGTTCACCTGACTTGAACTTTAATAGATTTCTTTGTGTACACGTACTTTTGAAACACACTCTAGATATGTAGATTAAAGTGCCCCGTGCCTAAAAAGGGGTAATTTTCGGTATATTTTTCCACTTATAATCTCTTTGATAGTAAAGCCACACAAAACATTTAGTTGTGATCGGATACCTTTCATTGGAAATTGCTTGTGAATCACTAAAACACGCACACAAACGTACATACACACAGACACATACATACATATGTGTGTGCTTTGCATATATTTGTGTTTATATACATATATGTGTTATATATATATATATATATATATATATATATAATCATATATATATGTGTTATATATATATATATATATATATATATATATATATATATATTGTCATCCGCAGACAGATCTGTTTCGCCGTATCACAGTTCATCAGTACTGTCAGTACGGTTAGACTCCGATTGCTTTTTTACCCAAGATTGAAACCCGACCGAAATGGCGTCGGTCGGCGACTCTCCCCCTGGGCTATTGGCTTTCGGTGGAAGTAGGCAGACTTTTTAGCGCATATCATTATACGCGCCCAATAGCTAGAGCGTTCTAATTCTTTTCACTAAAAGAGCGATGCGTACATGCCAGAGTATCTATTGTTAATCAAAGTCTACTATTTTTCCAGAGTGCTCAATCAGGGTATGAGAGCGTAAATATTGTCATCCGCAGAGAGATCTGATTCGCCGTGTAAACGGTGAGGATAATCCAACATAATAACTTAATATAGAATATTAAGAGTTATATCGATATAGAGAGCTCAATGGATGTTATCCAGAGAAATATATTTATAAAGGAAAACTCAACAGTACCAAATAGAGGAAATATTTTAAGGTCTGATGAAATGAGCAAATTAGCTCATAGAAATAACTACTTGAAATGGCGTGTTGAGTTTTCCTTTATTTATATATATATATCTTTCTAAGGAAAGAAATATGTTTATTTTGTATATAAAAATAAACATATTTCTTACCTTTTCGTATGATAATTTTTTTTTTCTTTCCCTTCGCTTCATTCATTCTATGATTTATTTTAATCTCAGATAATATCCCGATGAGGCCTGAAGACGGGAGTTAAACCGGTTGTTTCGTTTTTAAAATGCATAAATTTATTCAGCATTATCCTTTCATATCTATAATCAGGTTCTGTACCTACAAATATATATATATATATATATATATATATAGAGAGAGAGAGAGAGAGAGAGGGAGGAGAGAGACAGACAGACAGACAGACAGACAGACAGACAGACAGACAGACAGAGACAGAGGATGATGTGCGCTGTGGTGCAGTGGATATCGGCTCGGAACCAGAAATCAGGGAGCGTAGTTCAATTCCAGTTGAATTCAAAATCAAGAAAATTGTAGGGATATTTTAAAGATATTTTGAAACTCATATATATATTTGTGTGTGTATTTTTTGTGTGTGTGTATGTGTGTGTGTGTCAGAGAGAGAGAGAGAGAGAGAGAAACAGAGAGAGAGAGAGATAGTAATACAGGAAAAAACGTCGTTGCTGATACTTGGTTGGAAAAAAGATCGCCAGAGAGCAATCACAGCCAACCTCATCTTGAAGTAATTAGATATATCGTGCTCCCGAGACCACGTGATGTGTAAAACCAATAGAAATTGGGTATATAATAAGTATTCGATGATTCAGAATAATAAATGTTTGACACAAAATTATTCGAAGGCGATATTATCCTTGTATCTGTGATTTTACCAAGTGACTTTACAAAAGGAACATTACAGAAGATTGGGCGTGTGTCAGGGATATATATATATATATATATATATATATATATATATATATTATGAAACAGAATAAATTTCAGATATAAAAAATGAGAAATATCAACACTACGATCTAATGTTTAACTTCTTTTACCGCAAATATTATATTAGATTCTTTCCTTGGCATCTTAGCAAATAAACGTGTATTTTAATCTCTTTTATTTGGGAAATGGATGCTGGGATCTGGTGAAGATTAAAGTTCCTGCATTTTCTTCTCCGACTGGTATTGGTGATGGCGCCAAAACTTCGAGATGTGGGTAAAGCTGAAAGCGGCAGGCACAGGCAAGGCATTCTTTAAAGGAATGGCAAGACAGGATCGACTCCTTCCCTTAAGAGATGGAGTATAAACTAAACCTCGTATCTAAAATATCCATCGTCAAATACGATATATATATTAGTCACCCACATACAAGCCTGTTTCGCTGTATCACAGCCCATCAGTGTGGCTAGACATATCCACATTTTTCTGGCCGGGATCGAAACACTACCGATTTGGTGTCTGTCGGAGTCGCTTCCCCTTAAGCCATAGGCGCATGGAATCGGAGAAGGGATATTTTAACGTGTTGCATATAAGCAGTGTATACACACGCCATATAAATATATATAAATATACACTCGCCATATATATATATATATATATATATATATATATATATATATATATAGAGAGAGAGAGAGAGAGAGAGAGAGAAGGAGAGATAGAGAGAGCGCCAAGTATTGGTGAACATATTTTTCTTTTTTTCCTTCTTTTATGTGCCATGTCCTTTCAGTGAGGTGAAACAAGTATTTGAACAGTAAAAAAGTGGATTTAGAATCATATATTGAAAAAAGCATTGTCTAAAGCGCACAATATATTCGTAAAATGATTCTATTTGCAAATAAACAGCAAAGAGCAACGCTAAATTATTTGACAGATATATATATATATATATATATATATATATATATATATATATACGAATTATTAAAACAGGTAATGTAAAAAGTAATTGGATAGAATATAAATTATGCTTCAAATGTGTTAATATTTAGTTGGTCTTCCTTCATTTTCAACCACAGCTCTCAGGCTGTACCTGTCGCCCTCAACAAGCGCCTGGCATGAATTGGTGGGAATTTTAGCCAACTTTTCTTCTGCAGAAAACTTCCAATTCACTGAGGTTCTTTGGACGCCTTTCACGAATCTGATTCTTCAGTGTTCTCCAAAGAATCTCTATTGGATTCTTGTCCGGCGATTGGCTGGGTCATGTCAACACGTTGATGTTATTGTTTTGAAGCTATGCACATGTTGCTTTGGCTGTATGTTTTGCATCATTCTCCTGTTGAAAAACTCAATCTGGTCCAAGTTCTAATTTCTCAGTTGATAGTTGCAAGCAATCTTCTAAAATCTGAATATATTTGGCTGCACTCATTGTGCCCTCAATAATATTCAGTTGTCCCGTACCATTATAATCAAAGCATCCCCAAACCATAATGCTAGTGCCTCCGTGCTTCACAATGGGCATGCTATTCTTTTGATTACAGGCTGTTCCATTCTACTGACACTGTATTCATACTATTGACACTGTCAGCTCTCTGTCTTCGGACAGAGAGCACTAACCAAGTCGAGGTTCCACCGAAGGGTAGAATCACGACTGGGGAATAACGCACATATATTTTTGGCCGGGGTATATGGCCACATAAAAATGACCTTGTGTCACATTTTGCCTTAAGTGGGAAGGCCAACTAAATATTGTAGCACCAGAAGTGCTACCATTTTCACTGTCAGCTCTCTGCCTTCGGGCAGAGAGCACTAACCCAGTCGTGGCTCCGTGATTTCCAATATCGGACACCATTGGATATCAAGCTCCGCTTACTCTTACACTATTCTTTATAACCTTTCTGTTTAATATATCTTTCTTTACCTCTAACCCGTGTTCCGTGTTTTCCTTCCGTGGCCCCCATTTTGGGTGCACATCACTTTTGTAAATTAGTTTTGGCAAATTCAAGTCTGGATTTTAAATGACATTTTTTTTTAGCAATGGGATTTTGCGAGGACAGCGAAATTTTAATTGTTGTCGGTGAAGTTCAGAATTTGTCGTCCTCTTGCATATGTGAGTTCCTGCATTGACGAGATATTTTTGACGTTAGTCACAAAAAGGTAATTTTTTACTCACCGTACTATTTTCCGTGGACATTTTTGTGATATTTTGCGCGGTGCACCTGTTCTTGTCATATTTTCATATGTACCCAACTGCGCTCGCAGGTATACAAATGCCTTTAGCAATCTTACAGTAGCTTTTTTTTCTTTATGTGCAGAAATAATTCGATATTTAAGATCATTCGGCATCTCTCTTTGCTTTGGCATCATGCAATACTTTTAGTGCGAAGTCTTGGGATGAACTGACCATCAAGATAGCAAACACCTTTAAGTAATACACGTTCTAGACGATTCCATAAAATTCTAACATATTCGAGCATGAAATATACTCAAAACATTAATTTTAAACATAATTTCGGAACTGTCAAAATACTTTTTTACTGTTTTAATAATTTGTATATTAAATATATATACGTGTCAAATAATTATGTTTTGCTGTTTATTTGTTTATTTGCATTTATTAATTGTTTCACGAATATATTGTGAGCTTTAGACAATGCTTTTCTTTCAATATATAATTCTAAATCCATTTTTTCCTGTCCAAACAATTCTTTCATCTCACTGTATATATATATATATATATATATATATATATATATAACGCCCTAGGTTGTAAAAGGTTATTTTAAAACGTTTTCAATTCTTGTCAGGGAGTGCGCCTCTTTTCTACTGGTGTATTTGGCGCATTAAGAATCATGATTTTTTCCACGGCCTCATATAAAAGACGTCATTTAACACCTGAAAGAAGAAATGCATCTCTTGGGATTAGATTTCGTTAGGTTTTGTCGCCGTTCTGCGGCACCTAGTCGTGACAGGCGTCCTTAGCTTTCGCAACCTACTTGCAGGCTTGTGAACAGAAAAATGTCTGTGCGTGAAAAATGAGTAGAAATTGAATGCAAAATGAGTCAATCTAATAAAATAGAGAAATACAGAATGGTGAGAATGGAAGACATAAATTGTACAATAATAAAAAAAAGAAAATAGGTATCCGATGCCAGAATTAAATAAAGATTTTTAATGGTATTTCAAATCAGGACGAATTTAGTGCCCACTAACGTGAAACTTTTTCATTACCATGCATATCTGGTCATAGTTTTGAATTAAACAGTTTCCTACTCTTTATATATATAGATAATATATATATATATATATATATATATATATATATATATATATATATATATAAGATATGATATATATTTATAATATATATACATATATATATATGTATATATATATATCTTATATGCATTGTTTGAATATATATATATATATATATATATATATATATATATACAAAGCATAAAAGATACTGATATATATATTTATATATCATGAACAATATTGGGAAAATTTCGAATTTATCTTCTATATTTTTATAGTATATGTCTTCTTCTTATTATTATTCTGCTTCTTCTTCTTCTATGTGCCCTGTCCCTTCAGGACGTAGTCGATTATGGATTTCCACGTCTCCCTATCCCTGGTGACACTTAGCACGCCTCATCCTGTTAACCATGCAACCCACGTTCTAATATCCACCTGATTAGGTCCTTCAAATATGTTATGTCTCTTTTTTCCCTCTAGATGTCCTGCCAGTATCAGGTTCTCCAAGCCCTCTTTCCTCATTGCATGTCTCTGGATCTTCAGATGTCTCTTCCTGATGCTCAGTATTAATTTCCTTTTCGTTTACATCATTGTCAAAACCTCATCATGCTTGATCCATAATATTCGCTGCATCCTTCTCTAGAAACACATTTCAGTTGCTTCAAGTTTTTCCTTCGTGTTTGATGATATTGTCCAGCATTCACTGCCATATTGAAAAACTGACATCAGATAGCAATCCAATACTCTCTTCTTTGTTTCTAGCGAAATTATCCTGTTTCTTAATACATTACTCAACTTCTGGAATGCTTTCTTTGCCATGCCAGTTCGCCTTCGGATCTCTGTGTCGCGCTTTCCTTATTCTGTTATAACGCTTCCCAGGTATTTAAATTTTTGTCCCTGCTTGATTCTAGTATCCCTGACCTGTATTTGTCATATTGGGTTGCCCTTTTTAAATTTCTTATGTTTTACAGCCAGACATGCTCACATAAGAGAGATTTTGGGAATTTTATGTCTTCGTTTTCTTTTATATTCTCGCCGATTTGATTTAGATATTTTCTGTCCTTCATATGAAATGGGTCAAATAATAAAAAAAAGGTATTCATGCTCCTTATGATAATAATAATAATAATAATAATAATAATAATAATTACGCACAGCTTCACAGCGTCTTTATCTACATGACCCATGTAGAAAACAAAATTTTCAATAATATATTCATACTGTCAAAAGAATAAGAGACACTTTCAGGAATTAACCATTATAAAAATTACTTTCAGGAAAAAAAATTAGAGTAGAAATTAAAATTTGGCGGTGTATTCACACACACACACACACACACACACACACACACACACACACATATATATATATATATATATATGTGTGTATATATATATGTTAAATCGAATAAAACTGAAACGTTCGGTGAAAATAGCCGAAAGCCATCGGACTTACGGGACATTTGGACATTTTTTACACATTCTATGTCTCGAAAGGAATAAATTATATATGAACACAAGAAAAATTAATAAAATCCTTAATCGCACTACCTTGTTAGGTGTCTTAAATAAAATTTGCAGAAGAGGTATTACTCTAAAAAATGCACAATTATATATATATATGTATGTATGTGTGTGTGCGTGTGTGTGTGTGTTCTAAACATATTCTTAAATATAAGAGACAATGAATGTCGATTATGTTTAATCATGAACTGTTCAAAAGCATCGTATTTAGGTTTTAATTTCAAGTGAAAATAAAGACAAAAATTGTTGACATTTGGATATTTTTTATTATGCTAGATCTAAGCATTCGGCTCACATGAGTCATCTTCAAAGAGGTTGCAGGGATGTTAACATTAAAACACCCACCATCAAAAACATCAGCATCATGTGAGCCGAAAGCTTAGAACAAACATGATAAAAAAATATCGAAATATTGGACAGTTTTGTCTTTATTATCACCTGAAATTAAATCCAAAATACGATGCTTAGAACGGCTCATGATTAAAAACAACAGACATTCATTGCCTGTTATATTTAACAATATATGTTGAGAAGCTTATCTGTTGCCTCGATGTAATATATATATATATATATATATATATATATATATATATATATTGTTTTACTCGTTTTATGACATAGAGCATTTACTCATTATCTTTCTCTCTTTCTCACACACATTCTTTGATTCATTTCGCCCTCCCTCCTTTTTTACTTTGAGAGCGGATCCTTGTCACCCATTCTCGTTAAGGGATGGTTGGTTATCTGGGTGTCGATTTGCAACAGCTGCTCACTTAACAAAGTAAACGAATACAAGCCGTGTAGATTCCTGACCTATACGTCGGTTGTTGAAATTGCGAAAACTTCCTTTTATTAAAATGTTTGCAGCCTCGAAGGAGAGGCGCAAAGCATGTAAAATGAACCAAGATGTACATACATAAACATGCACGCACATATATGCACGCCCATACCCTCACTGTGTGTGTACGTGTGTGTGTGTGTGTGTGTGTGTGTGTGTGTGTGTGTGTGTGTGTGTGCATAGGCTCGAGTGTGTGTATGCGCCTACCTTACTTCTTGCCCAATAAAACTTAACTTCTCGTAAGTTCATATATTTTGACTTAAATAACTTCTACTTCGGATGTGCGTTGTGGCGCATTGGATATCGACTCGGAGCGACAAATCGGAGTGTCGAGTTCGAATTCCAGTTGAATTCCTTGCATTCACTTACGCACAAATACTCTTGGGAAAGGTATTAATCTGTCTCTTCTCCCCAGTTATGGGTTAAATAATAAGTCCGATTGGCTTCTATATCCTTGGGTGGCAGTCAGTCTCCCACAGAAAGCAATGACAGCCTACTGCGGGATGATCTTCTGCCCAGTCAGTCATGTCACTTTCGAGACATGATCACCCAAAGCGTGTATCACGTATGACAGTAAACTAGCTGATTATTTCGTGATCGCACGCACATCCTCTCACACGCGACCATTCTCTCATACACATTCACAAAATTGCACACACAGTTACACACGTACGCACACTCACACAAAAACACACACACCCACTTATACATATTTTTTTTTTTTACAATTGGAGTAGATAAACTATCGCCCGGTTCACACTCCACCCACATCTATTGAACAGGTGAAGAGACTCATCCCTTGTTTCCTGTTTAAGATGCGGTTTCCGGTTTTCTCTTTTCTAATCTTCTCACTCTTATGTTGCCCCCTGCACATCAGTGGCGTTACGCCTTGCTTGGGGTGATATGATTATATATATATATATATATATATATATATATATATATATATATATATATGCTATTAATTATAAGAGACAATGAATGTTTATTATGTTTAATCATGAGCCGCTCTAAACGTCTCTATTTTGGCTTTTATTTCAGTTGAAAATAAAGACAAAATTCTCCAACATTTGGATAATTTTTTATTAATTTTCTTCTAAGCTTTCGGCTCACATGAGCCATCTTCAGAGAGGTTATTTAAACAATAACATCCACCATCACAGACGATTTTATTTTGTGTTGACATAAAACTCTTCTTGCGGTTTTATGACGTCATAAAACCCATTCCAAATTTGAGAACTGCGTTTATTATTTTTGGTAACTATAGCTGAAATTAAAGCCAAAATACGTCGTTAAGAGGGGCTCATGATTAAACATAATAGATATTCATTGTCTCTTATATTTAATAGCATATGTTTGGAAAATTATTTGCTGCCTCGATACACTAAATATATATAGAAAGAGAGTGAAATGACGATATGTATTTTTATATATTAAGAATAGTATTGCAGACATTGAGTGACAAAGATGAAAATTTTTACTTGTGTTACGTTTTGTTCATCAGCTCTTGATGTTGACTAAATTTGTTATGTTGATACGACTACACATGTTGGGTATGTAGAATTCTTTTAAAAGTTTTATCTTGCCGAATTCATTTATAGTCATTTTCTTTTTATCACTTTTGTTAGAAGATATTTCATATTGCAATATTAGACGCTCTGTTAGGAAGGCAAAATGTAAGATCCAGGGAGCATATTTCCTGTGGATGATATTGCTATTAAGACACTCTTTATACATTTACATCGGAGTGAATTATTTTCTCTTTTGATCAGGGTAGCATTTTTTATGTTAAAACTGTGTTCAGCCTCGTTACGCTTGGCGCCAATGCATTTGACGCATTATTTTTTAAGATGTCCCTTTTGTGTTTATAAAATCGTTTATTTAGATTTCTTGAAGTTTCTCACATATATTTTTGTAACAATTATTACAGGCGATGGAGTAAATATTGAAGTATGTTGTTTGTTTAGGTAAATTATTTTGTAAAGTCAAGGAATCGAGAAATCTTGAGAAGATACATGCGATCCCTCGACTGAGAGTTGATCCCATTTGTAATCAAAAGTTTTGTAACAATCATTATTAACTGTGAAATAGCATTGATTAGTGATGAGATGACAGGCTTTTATTATACTACCTATTGGTAGAGAGAGGTTGTTCTTTGATCGTATTCGATGTTTGGTAGAGTATTTAAGCATTGTTCAACTGGTATGTTGGTGTACAGATTTTATTTCTATCATGGCCATGCGTTTGCTGGTCACGTTAATTTCCCTTTGAGTTGTAGATTCCGGATGAGGAACCGCACAAAACAATGAACAACAAAAACAAACATGGAGATAGAAAAATAGGTTATATTGAACATAATATACAAACTTGAACGCCGGTTAGTAAATCCAAGAATACTATTTGTAGAAATAAATATATACAAGTCTTGAAATGAAGTCGTTGGAAATAGTGTCTCCGGGTATATTATTCTAGCTGAGTGGAGTTCAGATCTAGTCAGGTCTCTGGGTAACTTCGGTAACTGTCGGAACTCTTCGATAATTGTAACGGATTTCTACGATTACTCTCCACTGCAAACTACAACGGCATTTACCCACCTTCCCACTTAAGGCTAAATGTGACACAAGGTCTTTTTAATGTGTGTCTTCCCGGCCATATAGCCGTATCTGTCTATCTTTCCCCAGTAGCGATTCTATCCTTCGGCTGAACCACGACTGGGTTATTGCTCTCTGCCTTCGGGCAGAGAGCGCTCTCCACCCGAAGGCACAGAGCTGACAGTGTCAATAATAGCCGAGACAATTGCCAACTGCAACGGTACTTACCCACTATCCTACTTAAGGCGAGATGTGACACAAGGTCTTTTTAATGTGTTTCTTTCCGGCCATATAGCCAGGCCAAAAATATCTGTCTATCTTTCCCCGGTCATGATTCTACCCTTCGGCAGAACGACGACTGATTTAGTGCTCTCTGTCTCTGCAGAGAGCGCTCTCCACCCGGAGGCAGACAGCTGCCAGTGTCATAGCAGAGCTGCCAGTGTCATAGTAGTTCCCAGGTAAGGCGAAATGTGACACAAGTTCTTTTTAATGCGGGTCTTCCCGGCCATATCGCCAGGCCAAAAATATCTGACAGTGTCATAGTAGCAGAGGCAAATGCCGACTGAAACTGCAACTCTCCCTATGTCAGGATTATATATACCCTCAGTGGAGTCAATTATCATATACAAAAGAAGGAGATCTCACAACACGTAGTTTTTTAACTAGGTTGCTTGACTCCTTTTTATGAGATGAACTGATTGTTTCAAGGAGAGGGTTTAAATTTTTGTTATGACTTTTTGCCAGTTTACAGGGAGCTCAATATTCATGTGATAATGGCTTTTATTTGAATACCAGTTTTGTGTGTTTTAGGGAGACTGTAATGTCTGTGCTTTCTAGGGCGATATTCTATCAGTCTATACCACTATTTGTTTTCATTTTTAATTAGTTTCTTAGTTTCTTCTAAAATTTTTGTGTTTCAGTAGTTATTTTCTTGTTCGTTTATTTTTTCGTATGTATCGGGTTCGTTGAGTAGTGTTAATTTTTTCTATGCATGTATTCTTGCTCATGATTGAAATTCCCCACTACCTTGTCAGAGGGAAACATGTGGATCATCTTTGTTTCTGCCTAGGTATTTTAGTGCATTTAATTGCTCTAGTGGTAGTGTATTTTCATTGTTGGTTTATATAGTAGCAGTGATTAGGCCTTGAATTAAAACATTTTAAGAAATTAGAGTCGTTTTGCTAGTATTTTTGTTATATAAAAATTACTATATTTTTTTCTGATTTTGGTTGCAAATTTTAAACGAAAGCTGAGGCCTTCTTATTCTGTATTAGAAAGTTTTTTAACCTATTGATTTTTTATTAGATTAGGCTTACCACTTGGTGTTGCTCCATAGGTTGTTTAATTTTTGTTTTAGTTTGTTGTTTGGATAATCACCAAATTGTTTAACATCTGGAGATTAGAAAGATAATAGTAAAGCGTATTGAAATATACCATTTCCTCTTTATAATAGAGTGACTGAGTAACTCTCTCTGTTTCTCTCACTCTCTCTATCTCTCTCTCTCTCTCTCTCTCTCTCTCTCTCGACACATCTATTCCTTTTTTTCAATTCTTTCATATTTCTTGTAACCTAGATATAATCCTGACATAGCTTAATATGTCAACTGACGTCATGCGAAAGTCAACCAATGATTAACGCTCCCGCAAAATTCAAAGCAGAAACACGTATGCATTAAAGAAAATATAAAAAGAACAGCAAACACATGCGTAGCCTCTTTTCCTTTCTTCAATTGGCCTACGTTCGCACATATGTGCGTGGTGATTTCTCGGCAACCATCGTAAGTTCAACCCACAAGCCATCCAACAAAATGAAAATGTGCTTCAAATAATCTTCAAGAAAAAATATGCAGTAAACCAGAAAAATTAATTGGCGAGAACAATCCACACACTCAAATACCCGGAACATGAAAGAACATAGCACAAAGAGCAACCTAATAATTACATTCCACCTGACGCCCACGTGAAAGAACAAATACGTTATATTTACATGAATATACACATACATGGAATAATGAATATTCACATAAATACCAAAACGATTTATGCAAAAAAATTATCAAAGATATAAAATACAAAACAGAACTGAAATGATAATCTTTCACATATCACAAAAGATGGAGTCAACTACAACATTAAAATTATGGTATCTTAACTTATTTATAAATGGAACTTTGTGTGTGTATGTGTGTCTGTATGTGTGTGTGTGTCCATTACCTATAGACTCCGAAAAGGCTGAACCGACTTTTAAAAAATTTACACAGTTGTACTCTAAGCGTCTACGTGTGTTTTTAGCTAGCTTTTGTGTCGAGGTACCCCGGATAATTATCGAAAATCGATAATCGAAATAATGGTCCGGTTTTAATCAAATTTGATACACTCATAGACAAAGACATAAGAAACGATATTCAGAAGTTTCAAGGTTGAAAATAGTGCAGAAAATCGATAATATAAATATATAAAAGGCAAGATGTTTGTGTGTGTGTGTTTATCTGCCTGTATGTCTGTATTTTTTTCAGCACCTTTATTTTAGTTTTTGCTTCGGGTTTGGCTCTAAGTAGGTTTAATTGTAGTTCTTAGTCTCAGCCATGATACCATTTACTCAGAGGACTTATTTTGCCTTCAAAATTCAGTTTAAGAAGAAAAAACCTTATTTGATATCGATACCAGGAAATCAAAATTTGACTTACATCAATTCATTTTTCTTTCAGTCTGCGGTTTCGTTTTAACTTGAAACAACTACTGCTTTTTAGTCTTTCGTGCCAACATCCAATGGGTCTGAGCTCCAGGACTATGGATTAGTTTTAAAGCTTTAATTACACCCGAGTAACGCCGGGCTATGCTGCTAATATTTAATAAAACTTAGACTTTACTCATTTATTATCATAACCTCATCTATCACAGGCTGCTTAGTGCAATTGGGTCATTTCTGTTTTGATGCAACGTACATTTTTTGGAGTTTCGTTCAAGCTGTTCTCGTGTTTTTATTGTTAGTTCTCCAGCAGTTCTAGTATTTCGACAGATTTTTTTCTTTAGAAATTTGCTGGGCTATGATGGGAAAAAGTAATGAGATATTCGGAGTATTTCGTGTGCTTCGTGGTATGAATTTTTCGTCAATGCATTACAGTAAAAGTTTTCTCAGTTTCTATATGAGTTGGATGGTGTTAAGTTTTTTTTGAGTTTTTATATATATTCTTTCATAGTTTAGTATTTTCCATGCAGAATATATGAGATGGCGACATATATTTTTATATGTGAAGATTAGTATTCGAAAATAGTATGACAAAGTAGTGAATGCTTACTCGTGACGCCTTTGGTGTTTCAGAACTTCAATGAACTAAATTACGTTGGCACCAATGATTATGTGCACGAGATAAGTGTGCTTGAAATTTTATATTTATTTTTTTATATAACCGAATTTATTTAGAGTTTCTTTCTTTTTCTTTTCATCATGATGTAAGTAGGTGTCCCACACTGGGTAAGGAATTATGTTATTCCATTTCATATGTGAATTCAATTGTGTGTTGACCTAGTAAATAAGCTAAATCTACTAAACATACAATCCTCGGGCAGGAGCTTCATAAAAAGACATTTAAAACAATATGAAAACATTCAAGATCATTTGCGCATTTCCAACTTCAAAAAGTTTCAAGATAATAAACGCTATAATAATAAAAACAAAAAGGAAAAATGGCGCGTAACATTTTTTTTAAACTATGTGAAGTTCCATAATATACTGACCGCATTCAGGAAATAAAACTATACTTTTGTATGAGCAAAAAGCACAAAAGCGCAAAAGCAAAACCTAAATATTCGAATATGATTCGTATATAATCATTCATCAGTCATTGAATTCATGACATTCATCAGTTATTTCATCAGTCATTTCATCAGTCATTGAATTTCTAAAATAAATCCCACTTTTGTACATGAGAAAAAACAAATAACATAAAGCCTAAAACGTATAATTTGTTAGGCATTTTAATGGAAGATGAATAAGAGTTCATTTAATGTCAAAATACACTAACACACACACACACACACACACACACACGCGTGCGCGCACACACACACACACACACAAATATATATATATATATATATATAAACAGACAGATCTGTTTCGCTGTATCACGGCTCATCAGTACGGTTAGACTCCGATTGCTTTTAACTCAGGATTGAAAGCTTGAAAGCTGACCGAATTTGCGTCACTCGGCGATTCTACCTCTGGGCTATGAGCGCTATGCATACATACATACATACATACATATATATATATATATATATATATATATATATATATATATATATGTGTGTGTGTGTGTGTGTGTGTGTGTGTGTGTGTGTGTTAGTGTATTTGGACATATATTTATGTATGTATGTATATACATGTATATATCTTCCATGTTGGTTTATATTTAGTACCTATATGTTAGCAGGATCTTTTCTTTTAAACACGTTGTATTAAACGATAGAAACAATTTAGACTTGCAAATTTTCTCATGTATTTTCTCATATTTTCTAATGAGGCTTTTTTTTATTTCCAGATTACATTTATGCAATCATTGTCCATATGTTTTAAAAATGTTTTTAACGTTTATTTAGTTTTTCAAATGTCGTAACACGTTTTCTGCTACACGGCAATAGTTGATGTATAAAATTTTAAAACCGTAAATATTGACCCTGATGATGAACGCCGACTTTCGAAAGTACTTAGTTAACATATTGACAATATTTGCATAAATATAATTTGAAAATAAAAAGCCTCATTAGAAAATATGAGAAAATACAAAAGAAAATTTGCAAGACTAAGTTGTCTCTATCGTTTACTACAACTTGTTTAATATATATATATATATATATATATATATATATATATATATATATATATATATATATATATATATATAGAATAAAAAGTGTGAGAAGCCGTGAACTTTTTCTTTAAATGGTATGTTTATTGTTTTTGTAATAATACAAGTTATGAAGCATTAATTGTCCATGACGCTACACGTGTTTCGAGTCTAAAATTGACTCTCTTCAGGCGAATAAATTCATGTTTTTTTTAGACTCGAAACACGTGTAGCGTCATGGACAATTAATGCTTCATAACTTGTATAATTACAAAAACAATAAACATACACTTTAAAGAAAACGTTCACGGCTTCTCACACTTTTTATTCTATACTAATTACTCTCGCTGGAACAACCCTATTTCTGTATTCGATATATATATATATATATATATAAAACAACATAGATCACTATCGAATGAAATTAATGCGTTTGAACCCAGTATTTAAGAAAAACGACCGCTTTACGAGAAGAGATACGACAAAGTGATGTTGGAATATGAAATGCTACTTTTTCACCTTTTCACTTGGCTTAAATGGGAAGTCCTGCCCTACCAGCCGTATTCACCAGACAATTCTCCGTGTGGTTATCACTTGTTCCAATCAATGACACATGGCCTGGTTGTGAATCAATTTCATTCTTTTGAAGATGCAAAAAAAAGGTGTTTTTTCGGCGTGGAATCCAAAGCTTCCAGAAAGTTGAAAAAAACTTATTCATATATATATATTAGGTCTTGAATAATAATAATATGTGTGGTGGATGAATGCACGAGTATCTGTATGTGTGTACAACGGATGTTTCTTAATGACTACGAAAAAATGATTTAAACAGAACTGAATTTTGGTCATGCAATATTTTCATTTGAATTTTCTATATTGTATATTACTCTAGATCAGATGTTTGTATATGTTTTTATAATTTAATCAGAGAATTGTTGTATTGTTTCATATATTGTGGTGTACTTTATAATTCCTGTAAAAACACAGGCATATGTATGTCGCAAAATACTCACAAGAATAAATAAACGTTTATATAAACATTGACATTATATATATATATATATATATATATATATATATATATATATATATATATGAGTTATTGCGCGCCAGACACCAACCCGGAATTTATCCTCCGCGCACATACATATATATATATACATATACACATATACACACATATATATACATATATATGGTGCTTAAAGTAAACCCTTTTGCTAGATGGCTGTTAACCCTACAAGAAGGTTCATATGCCTTTTGACAGGTCTTGTTTTTAATCCTGCTGGGTGTCTAGCCACCCTCCTCACCAGAATAGCCTGATGGGTGAATCAGTTTAGTCGCCGATGAACCGACCATGCAACAGGTAGTACTGGGTTACATGGTACCAGTAGCACTCAAAGTGTGACCTGACATATATTACAGAAGCTACATGCTCTTTTTGTGGAAATATGGAAAGCCGGGCGTGTTCCGCAAGATTATAAGGATGCATGTATTAAGCACTTGTACAAGAATAAAGGAGCGAGGAATATCTGCGACAATCATCGGGGAATATCACTTCTTTCCATTGCTGGAAAAATTCTAGCCAGATTAATTCTGAATCGAATTACCACACATCTTGTTGATAAAATCTACCCTGAGTCACAGTGTGGCTTTCGATCTGGTCGTGGCACCATTGACATGATATTTTCGCTCCGACAAATTGCAGAAAAGGTACGAGAGAAGAACCAGGAACTGTACATGGTGTTTGTCGATTTGACAAAAGCCTTTGATTCAGTGAACCGTGGCGCTCTATGGAAAGTTCTGCGCAAGCTTGGCATACCTGAAAATATGCTTAAGGTGATCATCTCTTTTCATGAAGAAATGAAGGCTAAGGTTGTGTGTGACGGAATGACGTCGGACGCCTTCGACGTCACAAATGGGACAAAACAGGGGTGTGTGATGGCTCCTGTACTTTTTGCTCTTTATTTTTCCCTGATGCTGAAATATGCCTTTGGTGATATTGATACTGGCGTGAAATTTCAGTTCCGTTCTTCTGGTGGTTTATTCAACCATCAGAGGTTTAAAGCCAAGACCCTAGTTCGAACTGAAATAATCCGAGATTTGCTTTTTGCAGATGATGCAGCTCTTGTAGCAACATCTTTCGAAGAGGCACAGTTTTTGCTCGATCGTTTCGCAACTGCATGTACGGCTTTTGGGTTTACAATCAACATTAAAAAGACAGAGGTGGTGCATCAACCATATATACCTCCAAAGCAAGTTGCGGGAGTGAGGACAGAGCCACCTGAATATCGTTTTCCAGAAAGACAACTGAAGGTGGATGGTCAAGCCGTCAAGTATACAAAGTGTTTTCCCTACTTGGGCAGCAAGGTGAATCATGATGGTTCATTGGATGACGAAATTGTCAACAGGATTGCGAGGGCTACATATGCCTTTGGGAAATTGCGCCATCGCCTGTGGGATGAACGTGGGATCCGATTGGATACGAAAATTGTGGTTTATCGAGCTATTATTCTCACCATCCTCCTGTATGGCTCTGAGTCTTGGACTCCTTATAGACGGCACATCCGTCAGCTGGATGTATTTCACAAACACTGTTTGCGGTCAATCTGTGGTCTTAGCATTCGAGACAAGATGCCCAACGTTGACCTCTTTAGAAAATGTAATATTTCTGGATTAGAGCCATTCCTCATTCATTTTCAACTACGTTGGACTGGACACGTATTGAGGATGACCGAGGAAAGGATACCAAAAATCATGATGTACAGTCAATTGGAGAGCGGTAGGAGAAATGTTGGACGGCCTTTACTGAGGTACAAGGATAAGATCAGGAGTAATTTGATTGCTCTCAATCTGTCTCACAACAATCTTGAGAGCAGAGTCTCTGATCGAATGGAGTGGAAGGCATGTTGTTTTGATGGTCTTCAGCGTTTCAAGGCTGACAGTCTGAATCATTTGAGTCAGAAACGAGAGACAGTCAAGCGGGCTGTATTGGTACCTGCAAGTACATCCCATAACCAGCACACTTGCACTTTGTGTGGATTGATTTGTAAGTCCCTTGCTGGACTTAGATGTCATCAGAGGCTGAAGCATGGATGAAGTCAGAGTTGTCGGAACCTCATACGTCGAGATCGACGGGGAGAGTCCATCATATATATATATATATATATATATATATATATATATATATATATATATATAATAAAGTTTCAAAAAATGAATAAAATGAAAAGAAATTATAACTATATATAAAGTACCTCCACTCAATTGCCGAAAAAACAGCATACCATGATTTTAAAAGGACTCAAAATTAATAAAAACAAAGTTTTATTATCAAAATGTTTATGCTATTATTACGAGGAATGATCAATTTTCGTTGTTACTATTTTTTTAAATTTCTTAATCCTTTCTAACCCGTTCGAAAATTTCAATTAAATTTCTTTTTTTGTTTTCTTTCAACGATTCACGCTATGTTTACCTAACGTGACTATTATGCAAAACCTAATATTATGCAAGTGCTTTGTTTTGTCTTTTTTCGTGTTGAAAACACATTAATTTGAAAATTTTTGCAAATTCAACTAATTGTCTGATTTTAATAAAACTTTCAGGCCTTATTCACAAACGAATGAAATAATGTTTGCCATTTTGTAAAAGCTTGGTAAAAAGTATATATTTTTTATATCTGTACATTTCTAGAAATACATTATCTACACCAATTTTTTTATTAGTCAAATGCAGGAATCATTTGCGAAAGTAAATCATGTAATATTGTTTTTAATTGCTGGACTATTTTTCCGTAAATCTGTTCCGAATAGTAAAATCAAAGATGCATTAAAACTACGCTAATTTTAATGAAGATAAAATTCTCATTGATTTTATAAATATTGTTATTCTAAGATATATTCTGATGAAGAAATAAAATATCGATGAATAAATAATTTTTATAGGAAATGTTTTTATTTTTTTCTTTGCTAATTAAAATTTCAAACATTTTAAAAAGTTTTTTCCAGATAATCAGTGTCTTCGTTTATGAATCCATTAAAAATGAAATTTGCTTCTTCTCATATGTCTCTTGTCCTTTCATGACGTAGGCGATCATGGCTTTCCACGTCTCCCTGGTGGCTATTAGCACGCCTTCACCTGTTAAACCATGCAACCCTCGTTCCATCATCCACCTGATTAGTTCCTTCAAATATGTTATCCGGTGCTTTCCCCTGTCTCATTTTTCCTCTATCTGTCAGTATCAGGTTCTCCAAGCCCTCCTTCCTCATTGCATGCCCCAGGAACTTCAGTTGTCTCTTTCTGATGCTTAATATTAATTTCCTTGTCGTTTCCATTCTTTCCAATATCTCGGCATTGCTCACATGCTCGGTCCACGATATCCGCAGCATCCTTCTGTAGAAACACATTTCAGTTGCTTTAAGGTTTTCCTTCATCTTTGCTGATATTGTTCAACATTCACTGCCATATTGAAGAACTGACTTCACATAGCAATCTAGTACTCTCTTCTTTATTTCTAGTGAAAGTTTCCTGTGTCTTAATAATTTGCTCAGCTTCTGGAACGCTTCTGTCGCCATGCCAATCCGCCTTTGTATATCCTTGATTTTAACATCCCTCACCTGTATTTGGTACTTTGGGCTGCTCTTTTTGCTGATGACCATGCATTCGGTTGTCTTGCTGTTTATTCGTAGTCCCTTTTTTTCACTCTCCTCAAATCGAAAATTCATACTACTTAAGTAACGTGATCGACGTTTGAGCTTTGGTCGCGTCTCTATTCTTGAAGTTGTTATAGTGAATATATGACCGATCGGTTAGAACTTCGGGTAGAAACAAGGAGCACTGATCTGAACCTCCTGAGAACATAACATGCTACCTTATCTATGACAAGTTTGCGGTTTTTTGTCTTTATCAACTCTTGATATTGCTGAATCTTCAAGTCCTTAGTGTAGGCTTATATTGTAAAATATTTTTCAATATAATTCTCAACCAAACAGAAAAATAAAAAACGATAATAAAAAACGAAACATTATCTGGTACAACTCACCATTTAATTTAAAAATAAAGATCAAAATCGGACAACTACTTTTTAAACTAATAGATAGACACTTTCCAAAATAATAAGAACTAAAGAACATTTTCAACAGAAACTCAATCAAACAAAGCTATATTTATACTAGAAATTTAGATAGTTTCATAAAAAAACAAAACGCCGGAAACTTAAATAGCATCTTACAAAACAAAACCACCAACAAAGAATGCAACTGCAGGGACGAAAATAAATGTCCACTTCAAGGATTTTGCAACACAAGAGAAATCATTTACAAGGCAAAGTTACATGACCCAGATGGCCAAAATAAAATATATTTGGGCTCAACCACAGACACCTTTAAGACTAGTTGGTTTAATCACAGGTCTACATTCAAAATAGAAAAAATAAAAAACTGTATACAATTGGCTAGCCACGTGTGGAAATTGAAATCAAAATATGGAAAAGACGCAGAAATATTAAAAACAGCCAAGCCTTAAAACGGTGGCAAAATATGTTGACTGTGTCAAGAAGAAAAGTTAGAGATTATGCTATTCCCAAACAAAAAAGAAATGTTGAATGAAAGAACGGAAATTAGACTAGTGCTGATCATGGAAACGGAAAGGAAACTGCAAGACCTCATACAGAAAGTAGCAGTGGAGAGTGACAAGAAGGGACTATAAATAAACTTTAAGAAAACTGAGTGCATGGTCATCAGCAAAAGATACAACCCAAATTGCCAAATACAGGTGGGAGATAACAGAATCAAGCAAGTACAAAAATTTAAGTACCTAGGAAGTGTTCTAACAAGAGATGGAAAGTGCGACACGGAGATCCGAAGGCGAATTGGTATGGCAAAGGACGCGTTCCAGAAGATGAGCAAAATACTAACACACAGGAAAATCTCAATAGAAACAAAGAAAAGAGTGCTGGACTGCTACGTGATGTCAGTTCTTCAATACGGCTGTGAATGCTGGACAATATCATCGAAAATGATGACAAAAATGGAAGCGGCCAAAATGTGGTTCTACAGAAGGATGCTACGGATATCGTGGACTGAGCATGCAAGCAACGATGAGGTGTTTGAAAGAATGGCAACAAAAAGGAAATTGATACTGAGCATCAGGAAGAGACAACTGAAGTTCCTGGGACACGCAATGAGGAAGGAGAGCCTGGAGAACCTGATACTGACTGGTCTGATAGAAGGAAGGAGAGACAGGGGAAGGCAGTGGATAACATATTTGCAAGGTCTGATCAGGTGGATGACGGAACGGGGATTGCCAGGAGCAACAGGAGCAGACATATTAAGAGCCACAAGGGATAGGGAGATATGGAGAACCATGATCGCCTACGTCCTGAAGGGACAGGGTACATAAAAGAAGAAGTATCCATACTAAGAAATACTTCTTAGGTTCATACAACCATGGATAAAAACGCCATAATTCGTTTTAATTTAAAAATTGCGCTTTCAAAAATTCCCTCCCACGCGAGCCTTCAAATAAAACACCCTTACACGAGCGTTCTTAAAATAACTGTAAACGGTAAAATCAGTTGTAATAATAGCCGGAAGATACCACTCATGGTAGAAACCTAGGTCGCGTAATAACTCGTTTAAAAATAGAAAATATTCAAATGTTCGACAATATAAATGTATTGAACACTTTTTAAAATACAAATGCGCACTGGTCTACCCCTATTATGACTAAAAACTAAGTATATATATATATATATATATATATATATATATATATATATATATATATGTGTGTGTGTGTGTGTGTGTGTCCAGTCCGAAAACGGTGAGTATAATCCAACAAGTGTTATATCGATATAGAGATCTCAATGAATCTTTATAAAGGAAAACTCAACACGTCATTTCATTTGGTTATAAACAGGTCAACCGCTCCACGACGGTCTGGGCAATCCCAGACAGATCTGACGCCAATGCCTAAGTCTTGACTCTCTTTACTATTTCTCTTTTCCTTCTTCTTATTTTTATTTTTATTTTATTTTTATTTTATTTTTATTTTTTTTTCCTTCTCTTCAGTTAAAGAAAATGTTTATTCAGGCAAAAGTTTTTGTACCAAATGGAAGGAATATTGTAAGGTCTGATGAAATGAGCTAATTAAGCTCATAGAAATGAATTATAATTTATAACCAATTGAAATGACGTGTTGAGTTTTCCTTTATATATATATACTAGCAGTATAGCCCGGCGTTGCTCGGGTATAATGAAAGCTATAGTCCAGGAGTTCAGACACAGCCTAAAGAATATTTCTGTGAAGTTTGGTGAGAATAGGATAGAAATTGTGGATTTGTATAAAGGAAATACAGACAGATAAAAAGACACACACACAAATATCTTGCCTTTTATATATATATATTTTATCGATTTTCTGCATTATTGTAAGTACTGCAACCTTGAAAGTTCTGAATATCGTTTCTTATGTCTTTGTCTACAAGTGTATCAAATTTGACTAAAATCGGACCACTCCTTCTATAACCCGATTTTTTCGATTATCGGTTTCCGATATTTATCAGCGGTACCTCGACACAAAACCTAGCTAAGAACACTCGCAGACGCTTATAGTACAACTGTGTAAAATTTCAAGAAAATCGGTTCAGGCGTTTCGGAGTCTATAGGTAACGGACACACACACACACACACACACACACACACACACACACACACACAGAGTTCCATTTATAAATAAGTTTAGATAGATATATTCGGTCGGGTTTCAATCCTGGGTTAAAAGCAATCGGAGTCTAACCGTACTGATGAGCTGTGATACAGCGAAACAGATCTGTCTGTGGATGACTATATATATATATATATATATATATATATATATATATATATATATTACTAAAAACACGTATCTCCTAAGTCGGTGTTTTCATTTGTAATATGCACCTGATGATTGTATAGCGCATGAAAATCCAAGTTGAGTCATCGATATAGCACAAAAGTCATATTTTTCAATATATATATATATATATATATATATATATATATATATATATATTATAACTCTATCCATGCTACATTGACCACTATTTTATTAACACCTGAATAATATTATGCATGTGCGTATCTTCATATGTATATTTATTAATTCACGTCACAATATATATATATCAGCATGCGGAGTACTTATAGAAGAATCCAAATGAGTATCCTGTTCATACAGTGGTAGGATAACTCTTCATTTTTCTTAGATATATATATATATATATATATATATATATATATATATATATATATATATAAAGAGAGAGAGAGAGAGAGGAAGAATCTAAAGGATGATTGCCGTGTCAAAATATACATAAGAATATATTTGCTCATTTTTAAGAGAAACGAATTTTTTATTTTTCTCTACTTGGTTAAGGTGAGTCATTACATTGCAGGCTTTTTCCTGAGTCCATCGTTTTAGATTTCACCGCTAAAAAATAAAAAATATAAAAAGAATCTCAATATACACAAGAAGCCTTAAAATTGTGGAAAAGGAAAAAAAACTATAAAGAATTTTAAATGAGCGTTATATAAAAATACATAATAAAGGTTAAAAAAAAGTAGGGAAAAGAAAAACTCAAGAGAATGAATAATAGATGCAAAGGAGAGTAAGTCTTTAGCCCTCGAGTAAAAAATAACGGAGGAATGTTACGGCATGCTGTGAAATGTTAGGAATAAATTCTACCAGATAAGATAGACCGAAGAAAATAAAAGAAATTGTTAACAGATAAAAAGAGAGAATAGAATTAAATAGAAGAATAGGAAGTATACAAAAATCTAAACGTGGCAGAATGAAGAGAAAAAAACTGTAAGTTAGATGAAAATTAATGATTGTGAAACAAAATAAAAAATGCCGAGAAAAATGTAAGAATCAATAATGTAGCGGAAGGAAAATCTAAAAATAAAAGGAATTATATCAAACAAAAGAATGAAAGAAGCAAATTAACTCTAAAAATAAAACAAAAAACACGATAAATGAATGAATGAATAAAAGTAAATGAAGGAACCAAGAAAAAACTGTGGATTAAAAAAATAAATAAAGAGAACAACTGAAGAACAATGGAAGCTTTTTTTACGAATTCCAAAGTAAATGAAATTAAAAATGTAGTGGGTGAAAAAGACAAAAATGAAGAATGTTAGTTAGGAAAAAAATAAAAAATAAAGACAGAGCAAAAAACGTAGTGTAAAGAAGACAAGAATGTAGACAACAAAGAGAAAAAAGAAAAATTTAAAGGAAGAATTTATTAAAAATGATGGAATAATTAAATGCACATTTTTAAAACATACAATTAAAACATGGAAAGTAAAAATGAAAAAAAAAAGATGCTCCTAAAATTAAAAGTAAATTAAACCAAAATAACAAAACGAAGAAAATTTGAAAGAAAAAAAATGAATAATAAGGACGGAATTTAAAAAGAAATGATTAATCATTCGGAAAAATTATCTGGTTCAGAAGATAAAAGTTCAAAATAGGTGTCTAAGTAAAATAATGACAAGAATTAATGGAAACTCTTCCTTCTCGTTTAAATTGCGTTTATCAAGCTGGTCTCTCACACTATATTCATCTATTGAATCCAGTTCTTGGCTTCATGCCTGATATCAGTGGATTTGTTTCAGATTAAGTGATGTTGTTGAAAAGGTCTGATCGTAGTAGAACTGTTATTGACAATACTTATTGACTTAAATAGAAGTTTTAATATACTAATATTTATTTTTGTAAATTTACAAAAAATGTGGCACAAGGCAAAACATAGGATGGGGAGGGATGGTCATCTTTTGTCTTATCTTAAACTTAGCTAACCACAATCACTGTCCTAAACAAAGTATACAATAATGTTTGCACCAAAATACCACATTCTTACTTACAATTCTGACTACAACCACCATAATACCTCAAAGTCTCTTTAATCTCCTAACTAACCCTCATATGTACAATTTGTCCGTGGGGAGAGAGGAATAGAAGAACAATATTTAAATATGAAAACTCTAATGAATATTTACAATATGCATAATACTATATATACAAGAAACTAGAAACAAATGTATTACTGATAACCCCACACATACACAATCCTTAGTTGTTCAAGAAATATAACTGGACAAAATTAATGCTGGATGAATAAAAAAAATGCAATAATTCAACCAACCACATAAAAAATACACAATCATTCAGACACTACAACAATTACGAAAAAGACAAACGAAAAACGAAAAGTGTGTCACATCCACCAGAGAACTAACATTTCTGGTCACCTCTATAGAATATGGGGATTAAACTTAATAAATAGAGAAAGAAAAAATTAAAAGGAGTCACTGTTCATGCATCTCTGTGGTAATTTAACTTGGCGTAAAAAAACTACAATATTTTGGGCGGGGTTTCCAATGTTTAATACATGGCCCCCAACATCATAACGCCTAATCAAAATGCTACCCTAAGTTAGATAATTTCGCTCGACATTTGTGCGCAAATTTTCCCCCACCATTTGACAAACTCGCATGGTGGGAATCGTCATACAATATCTTGATCGTCATTCTAAGCTGATGCTTAAAAAACAAAATCATTTGGCAAGAAGTAAACTTCTAGTCTCCATAGAATTCCCCCTATCGCCTATAGAATTCCCCCTATGACTCACATAGCACGGAGTAAGCACTAGAAAACACTGCTTAGCCTTTACCAAAGACGTACCACATTACTACAAAAAGAACTGGCTTCAAGGAAAAATTTCCGTGCATCTTATGAACTCTGACATCTTCAGTAATCTTACACAACGACCCTACGAACTTGCAATGGAAGAAGGCATGACCGAGTGTATCAACTTTGGGAGTCTTGCATCCACACAAGAAAGAGGACAAGCCTCTTTCAAAATTACAGTGAAACAGATAAAATGTAATCATAACTTTTACTCCAACAGCTTCTTTTCTCGCGCTTCCCGCCTATGGAATTCCCTTCCTAATGCCTGCTTCCCCGACAGCTACAATCTCCAGGAGTTTAAATGTAAAGTCAATAGACACCTCCTATTACACTAACTTGCATCTATTCTTTCAAACACTTTCACCATCTAACCAACCCTCACTCTCAGTATCCTTACCCGTCTATCACGCTCTTTCTGACATTTCCTATATCTAACTATGCTCTCTCACCACTTCTCCCGCTATGTAACCCCCCTGCGCAATAGTGGCAGTGGAATGCCTTGCTCGAGGTGAAACGATTAAAAAAAATCCGAATACAACTGATAGTCGACCAGCAGTTGTGTTCTGGTAAACTTACATATATTTTCATCTACCAACATGTTTTGTTTACTTGCATTTACCACGAATGCCAGCCTTTAAACTTTGCAGCTGGCATTGGTGATGTTAGAAAAATAGAAATGCAGAATTTGAAGTGTTTATCTTTAAGGCAAGCCTTTCGAAAGTAAGAGGGTTTTTTTTAATTGTATCATCCCGAGCAAGGCGGTAACGCCACTGATGTGCAGGGGGCTACATAATAGTCAAAAGATTGGAAAAGATAAAGCCGGAAACCACATTCTAGACAGTGAACAAGGGATGAGCCTCTTAACCTGTTCAATAGACATGGGTGGAGTATGAACCGGGCGATAGATAGATCTATCTACTCCAATTGAAAAAAAAAACAAAAAAAAAACATGGTGGTGGATTACTAAGTTTGAACTTAGTAAAAGTTCAGTCAAGAGATATCTGCTCAAATCAAAAATTAAATTAAAGAAAACCAATTAAACATGAAAAGCTTAAAATTTAAAATTAGGCAGAAAGAAAAAAAAAGGCTTACTTTAAGAATATTTCAAGCAAAACAGAATTCCAACACGACACGAGGGTCATTGAATTTTGGTAACACCAAGATGGCCAATGAGAGTCAAATTACGGACGGCAGAGGAGAGGAAAATAGACAGACTAATATACGGCTGACGAAAGAGAAAGAAATAAAGAAAGAAAGAAAGAAAGAAAGAAAGAAAGAAAGAAAGGAACAGTCAAGAGATATCTGCTAAAACCAAAAATTAAATTAAAGAAAACCAATTAAACATGAAAAGCTTAAAATTTAAAATTAGGGAAAGAAAAAAAAAGGCTTACTTTAAGAATATTTCGAGCAAAACAGAATTCCAATACGACACGAGGGTCATTGTTGACGAAACACAATGTTCTTAAACCCTATTTATTAATCTGGCCATTTGTTGGATTTGATAATGTAAATACCAGAAAATACAGAGTGGGGCAGAGCAATTTGTTTGTCTGCTTAGTTGAACGAAATTTCAGAGTACGATTAACCCAGTGTATTGAGTAAAATGGACGCCATCTGACTGATATCATCTTTAAAGCTTGTAAAACATAAAATTTAAATGTAATTGATGCTGCTTAAATTACATATCTGCATTACTCTTGTTTTATTTGTTATTCCAAACAAGCAAGTTGCTCTGCCCCACCCTATATAACCCACAGGATAAAGTTTGAAGGAAATTGGGAATACAATTAAGAAAGTTTAAACGGTATTTATATAGAGGTACTTAAAAGAATTATAAAAACATAATTTAAATAAGACACAATCTGCACCTGTTTTCTACACACGTTCTTCCTCCGCGGACATTTGCTTTGTTTTCCGTTAATGTTAGGTTTTTTTCCTTATTTCTTCTTTCTTTTCTTGCTATTCTTTCACGACGTCAGTGAGTGTAGAGTAATAATTCGTAAGGCACATTGCAAACAGTTGCGTCAGTTGAGGTCTTTACATCATTTGTTATCATATTTTTATCCAATTATAAAGTATTCAGTTTATCTAAAACATTTGGAAAAAATAAGTTAATATGTTAAATAAATATTTACGTATAGTTTCAAATTGAAATATATTTTTCATCTTCATCTTCAATTATAAAGCTCTTTATATTTGCATATGCAGCAAAAGTACCGAAGGTGTAATATAGTAACAACTCTGATTATTTTATTAATTCGGCTTTACCGAATTAATTTGTGCGAATATCAGTTTTTCAGATTCTCAAATTTGCATATAAGATCCGGTAGTTATTTTTAAGCTCTTTTAAAAGAAGAAATATACCAGTACTAGCATCATATCCCGGCGTTGCCAGTGCAACTCAGAACATTTTAGTAGTAGGAGAAGATGCCAATGAGAGGAGTAGATGGAAATCATTTATTAAAAGTTGGAAAGGAGAGCTGAGGCTGTTAGTAACCATCTTCAGCATTAAGAAGAAGGCATTGAATGCATGTTGCTGTAGTATTTGAACGGGGTATAAAGTGTAGTTTTAGTGTCGGTTATGCTTTTTCTCTTTCTAAGGAGGGCGGGGGTTCTTTGATCTGGAAATGAATAGAAAACATTTGCAGGAAGTGGAGTCAGTAATAAATAACATAGAAGTTTAACTGTTTTAAATGTAGAAAGTCAAATTGGACCCAGTTTAGCAATCTCAGTACCGCGGCAGTAATGCATGTATAAGGAGTTTGGCCAGTAAAGTTTTGGTTACAATATTGTGTATTATGTTCCTATTGACACCCCAATACGCCTAAGTGGTCTTGGCTCACAAAGTATCATCAAAAGGAGATTTCATGTTGTAAGGCACAGTTGGTTATGTTTTGACCACAAATAGACTTCAGCTATGGAAAATTGCCCTTGTTGCTCTGACTGCCGCAGCTTTAGCGGTCATAAGCTCTAACCGAGCTATTTTTTGGGGAGGCATGCGAAAAAATCTACAAAAACTGAGCACACCTAGTGTGTGCACCTGTTACTTTAATCCAATATGGCTACTAAATTACTTGGAACGCAATGTTTAAAATTCTCACTCAAACATAAAATCTCGTGATGCAATAATGATTATAATATTAAATGGATAAATTCTCTTAAAACTCGGTTATATAAAAACAAATAATTATATAAAAAATGGTTGTTTCAAAATTGATAAAAAATTCCATTAAAAACATTTATTTTCTTTTGTTTTGCGTAAACGTGATTTGATGTTTTGTGTGACATTGTAAACAACATTGCGTTTGTTTTTGTTTCATAATTATGGGGGAAAATATTTACATTTTTTGTTTACTAAATGAATTTGACATAAAAATAAAAAATATTTATTTTGTTTTACTGAAGTTAGAAATATAAAAACTGTTACGCTCTCAGTTCAGAAACTTTCGAAAAATATTGAAAAATGTAGACAATTAATTTTAGAGGAAAAAGTAACACTAATGCCACACGAAAGAGAAAATTGCTGAACTTAAAACTCAAAAAGTATGTGTCGACCTGGTTTCCCTGTAGATATGTGTCTCTAGAAAGTTTGAATAGTGTAGCTTAAAAAATTTAGGCTTGCATAGGGAACAGTCACAGACGGACTCACAGATTGCCTTTTATATATATATATATATATATATATATATATATATATATTTTCTAGACATATTCTATTAAATATAAGAGACAATGAATGTCTATTATGTTTAATCATGAGCCGTTCTAAACGTCGTATTTTTGCTTTAATTTCAGTTGAAAATAAAGACAAAAATTCTCCAACATTTGGATAATTATTTATTGGTTTTCTTCTAAGCTTTCGGCTCACATGAGCCATCTTCAGAGAGGTAGTTGAAACTGAAATATTATAAAATCCACCATCACCGACGATTTTATTTTGTGTTGACATAAAACTCCGCTTGGCAACGGCAATAGTTACCAAAAATAATAAACGCAGTTCTTAAGTTTGCGATGCGGTTTTATGACGTCACACCACGGGATAGCGCGAAATGACAACAAAACCATCTAGTCAAATGGAATGTAATATGTTATTTCCTGTTTTAAAGTTGATTTTATTGAGTGTTGGTTGTTTTGATTTGATGTACATGGCCTCCAATATCTGCAGGTTCCTCTTACTGTGTGTATGAGTAAGGATCACCGTATTGTTGACCAAAATCTGTCTGATATTACCTACATGTTTATGTTTTTCAGAGAAATGTTGTTTAATAGTACTCTGATCAGAAAGATGACATGTAAGTCTACGGGAGAGCGTGGTTGTGGTAAAACCAATATATGTACTAGGTTTTTGAGTAGTATCAGAGATGCAATCTCTGAATGGGCATGTAAATTGGTACACTACATTGGTTTTTTGTAAAGAATTTAGTTTAGTGCCTGTTGGGTTATTATAAACTATGAGGTCAATTGTTTTAAACTTTTTATAATATATAATGAGTTTAATTTGATTATTACTATCCACTGGTTTAACATTTCTACGTATTATGTTTTTGAGAGTTTTTTCATCTTGTTTATAATTATTATGTATTTGGTTGCAATAGTATAAGTTAATAGTGTTATGTTTATTTTGATGTAAACCATTATTATTAATATTATCATTATTGTTAGAGCTATTGTTAAGTTTGTTGAGATACATTTTAATTTGTTGATCAATAACGGAGTTAGGAAATCCATTATTGACTAGTGTTTGCTTAATGTTGTGTAATTCTTTATAAAATATAGATTTGGAAGAAGATATCATTTGTGTGCGTTGAAGTAAGTTTTTTATAACAGCTAACTTATACAATAGCTCTAACAATAATGATAATATTAATAATAATGGTTTACATCAAAATAAACATAACACTATTAACTTATACTATTGCAACCAAATACATAATAATTATAAACAAGATGAAAAAACTCTCAAAAACATAATACGTAGAAATGTTAAACCAGTGGATAGTAATAATCAAATTAAACTCATTATATATTATAAAAAGTTTAAAACAATTGACCTCATAGTTTATAATAACCCAACAGGCACTAAACTAAATTCTTTACAAAAAACCAATGTAGTGTACCAATTTACATGCCCATTCAGAGATTGCATCTCTGATACTACTCAAAAACCTAGTACATATATTGGTTTTACCACAACCACGCTCTCCCGTAGACTTACATGTCATCTTTCTGATCAGAGTACTATTAAACAACATTTCTCTGAAAAACATAAACATGTAGGTAATATCAGACAGATTTTGGTCAACAATACGGTGATCCTTACTCATACACACAGTAAGAGGAACCTGCAGATATTGGAGGCCATGTACATCAAATCAAAACAACCAACACTCAATAAAATCAACTTTAAAACAGGAAATAACATATTACATTCCATTTGACTAGATGGTTTTGTTGTCATTTCGCGCTATCCCGTGGTGTGACGTCATAAAACCGCATCGCAAACTTAAGAACTGCGTTTATTATTTTTGGTAACTATTGCCGTTGCCAAGCGGAGTTTTATGTCAACACAAAATAAAATCGTCGGTGATGGTGGATTTTATAATATTTCAGTTTCAACTACCTCTCTGAAGATGGCTCATGTGAGCCGAAAGCTTAGAAGAAAACCAATAAATAATTATCCAAATGTTGGAGAATTTTTGTCTTTATTTTCAACTGAAATTAAAGCAAAAATACGACGTTTAGAACGGCTCATGATTAAACATAATAGACATTCATTGTCTCTTATATTTAATAGAATATGTCTAGAAAATTACTTGTTGCCTCGATATACTAAATATATATATATATATATATATATATATATATATATATATATATATATATAAACGGAAAACAACATTCAATCACTAACACAATTCTTTTACATTTTTGCAACATAATTTTCGTTTCCCGTTATCAATATTTTAGTTAATAGTCTCAGAATATTAGGTGACATTTTTAAAAATATTCAATTACTAATGTTCTATAGAAAATCCTGTTATTTAAGAAGTTTTGCTTATTAAAATGAAATGCTTCATCCATTAACATTAGTTTAACACCATTTTCAAGTACGAAGATTGACGCTGAACAAGGGGCATAAGAGAAGCGATTAGCAAATATAATGATCTTAAAGTTTAAACTGAGATCGATGTTCGAAATCACTTACTATTACTGCGGATATTTCCTGTGTCTATAGCTTAACTCCAGTTTAATACAAGGCTGAACATAGAATTGCCTCAATATAATAATTTATTTATATATTTATTTATTTATTTTTATTTACTAGCAGTATAGCCCGGCGTTGCTCGGTTGTAATGAAAGCTTTAAAACTAATCCATGGTCCTGGAGCTCAGACACTTTGTACGTTGGCACGAAAGACTAAAAATCATGTTATGTTTGTTATTATGATTAATTTGTTTATGATATTTAATATTATTTCATTTACAACAGCTGTTTTTAGAGCTGTGTCCTAGTAATGACTATGCTGAGAGAAATGTCTTTTTATAGTTAAGTCTGTGTTCAATTGAATGTAGTATATGTTCAATAATAGATGGTTGGGTGATTTGATTTAGGATATACTAGCAGTATAGCCCGGCGTTGCTCGGGTGTAATGAAAGCTTTAAAACTAATCCATGGTCCTGGAGCTCAGACTCAGACTAAAGAATATTTGTGTGAAGTTTGGTGAGAATCGGATAAAAATTGTGCATTTGTATAAAGGACACAAAGATAGATAAACAGACACACACACAAACACCTTGCCGTTTATATATATATATATATATATATATATATATATATATATATATATATATATTACCGATTTTCTGCACTATTGTAAGAACTGCAACCTTGAAACTTATCAATATCGTTTCTTATGTCTTTGTCTTTGAGTGTATCAAGTCTGCTTAAAATCGGAATCACTCCTTCCTTGAGCTGATTTTTTCGATTATCGATTTTCGATATTTATCGGGGTTACCTTGACACAAAACCTAGCTAAGAACACTCGCAGACGTTTATAGTACAACTGTGTAAATTTTCAAGAAAATCGGTTCAGTCGTTTCGGAGTCTATAGGTAACAGACACACACACAGACACACACACACACACACACACACACACAGACAAAGTTCCATTTATAAATAAGTTTGTTTATTTATTTATTTATTTTGTTAATAATTGTTTCACCCCAATCAATACAGTACTGCCATTGCTGTGTAGGAAAGGGTTACAATGAGAGGAGACGGATGACGAAAAAGGAAACAGTTATAGAAAGGGTAAGTGAGAGGTGAAAGTTACGGAGACAGAAGATGGCAATTGACGTTGGATTTAAACTTTTGGAGATTGTAGGTATCAGAGAAGCAAGCATGGGGAAAGGAGTTCCACAGGCGGGAAATGCGAGGAAATATACTGATGAAGTAGAATTAGTGGTTACCTATTTTGACAGTGTAATTGGTGGGATCTACTATCTAATGTAGCTGCACGGGTTACCATGGAATCAAGCTCGTCGGAGAAGAAACCGTGAAAATAGTTTTAGCAAAGAGAGAAGGAAGCCATATTCCATAGGTGTCATAGTGTCTGAAGGTGAGCTGCCAAAACGGGAGCAATTACATTGCAGATCCTCCTTTGACTTTTGTCTAGAACTCCGAGACGAAAAACAGGAGACCCTGAATAGATATGGCAACAGTATTCAATGCACAGACGAATAGTAGATTTATAAATGTGCAAGATATACACCATGATAGATACCGACTTGGTAGACCGCCTGCAGTCTCTCTCTCACTGACGCGACGTGACTTCCCTGTGTCTCTTCTATAAATACTTTCACGGCTTCTGCTCCGATGAACTTAGATCACTTGGTGCCCCCTAAATACGAATTTGCACGAGATACTAGATTAGCAACTAGATCCCACCCTTTTACAGTGAAACCGATAAAATGCAGCCGTAACTTCTACTCCAACAGTTTCTTTCCTCGCACTTCCCGACTGCGGAATTCTCTTCCAAACGATTGCTTCCCCGACGGCTACAATCTCCAGGAGATTAAATGTAAGGTCAATAGACACCCCCTAACACACTAACCTGCTCCCATTCTATCAAGCACTCTTCCCATCTACCTAACCCTCATCCTCGCTATCCTTACTCATCTGTCACCTTCCTCTTGACATTCCCTATGTCTAACCACTCCTTCTCTTTACCTTCCCCTATGTAGCCCCATGCGCAATAGTGGCTGTGGAATGCCTTGCTTGGCGTGAGATGATTAAAAAAAAGAAGAAAAAGATATATTTTGTTTTTAATCATTTCACCCCAAGTAAGTCATTTTACTGCCACTGTTGCGCATGGGGTTACATAGGGGAAAGTGATAAAGAGTTAGTTATAGGAAATGTCAGGAAGAGGGTAATAGACGATTGAGAATACCGGTGTAATGGATGCGAGTGGATAGAGAAAAGAGTTTGAGAGAATGGATGCGAGTTAGTGAGATAGGAGATGTCTATTGACCTTACATTTAAATTCCTGGAGATTGTAACTGTCGGGGAAGCAAGTATAGCTAGTGAACGTTTCCTGTGTCTTAATACTCTACTCAGGCCCCGGAACGCGTCCCTCGCCACGCCAACTCACCCTCGGATCCACGCGTCGCACCCTCCGTCCCCTGCCAGAACACTTTCCAGGCACTTAAACTCCTGCACCTGCCCGACCCTAATATCCCCCACCGGCACTTGGCACCCCGGGCTGCTCCTCACGCCGATGGACCATGCATTCGGTTTGTTTTGTGACGAGAAATACTTCCTGGCTCGGCAGAGCGAGCCAAACAACTAAGGCAGAACAGAAAAAAATACAGGTCTCGAGAAAATGTTATTTGCTTGAACCTTAGGATGTGGTAATGATTAGCGGGATTATTTCATTAGTCATTAGTCATGATATACATTCTCACTAGGTGCACAATACTACAATAAAAAAGGTAAAAGCCATTCAGACTACAGCAAATACTTAGATTCTAAAAATTATTACTGTGCGCATGAAATATAAAATTATCACCACCTTGTTTATAAAGTTAAACATTAATTAAGTTATTCATTTTATACATTTTTTTTCATTTATTTTTAAGACGAGCAGTTAAGAAAATTAAGAAAAAAAATTACCATTTTTTTTTCTTGGAGTTCTTCTGATTTACTGATGAAGTTTTTTCTTAAAAGTCTTCTCTCACGAAAAGACTTGGCGGTGTTAATTAGCAGATCCATAGTGCACAACGTTGAAGGCATTTTTTTTTTTTTTTCATGATCAAGTCTGGCGTCCGCCTAACGCTCACCTATTTAACTGACACAGGGTAGAAATGACCATTAAATCGCACGCGCTCTAGACCCCCCCCCCCACACATACACAACTAAAGGATACAGAATTCTTTTATATGCACGTATACATACGTTTACATTTTTATATTTGAATATGAGCAGAAATTTGTGTGAGTGCGTGCATATGCATGTGTGAAAAACCTTCAATTTAAATAAACGTGCTTATATGTGTGTGTGTGTTTGTGCGTCTGTGTGTGTGTGTGCGTTTTTGTGTGTGTGTGTGTGTGTGTGTGGTGTGATAAATTACTCGATTTACATTGTGTTCATCTTTTTTTGCCATATTACCGATGTTTCGTTCGTTGTACGCCTCGACCTTCCTCAGGTGATTATAATTTCGAACTTACCGTCTTCAAAGTTTCGGTCCTACCAACTTCGAAATATTGTGAAGGCATCATTATAATGTGTGCATTCATCAGTCGTTTTGCTTATTTTGCTGCTTCATATATATATATATATATATTATGCTGTCATTACGATTGAGCTCTCTCAGTGACTGGCGTCTGTATACACTGCTTATATACAAGACGATAAAGTTTCTCTTCTCTGATTCCATGCGCCGTTGGCTTAGGGAGTAGCGACTCCGAATGACACCAAATCGGTCGAGTTTCGATCCTGGCCAGAAGCAAATGGATGTGTCTAGCCACACTGATGAGCTGTGATACAGCGAAACAGGCTTGTATGTGGATGACATATATATATATATATATATATATATATATATATATATCCGAGTGAATAAGGAACGAAGATAAATTTACAACGTCCAAAACATTCATTTAAAACAGTGCTCGATATATAATATAGAGCTGTGAATATTTATTATAAATTATAGTTTAGAACATGTACAATATTTTTAAAAAATTGTACATGTTCTAAACTATAATTTATAATATTTCAGCAATCGGCTGTCTAATCATACTGATGAGCTGTGATACAGCGAGACAAAAAGTCATGAATATATCACAATGGCGAAATATATTGTTCTTATCCGATTTTTTTAAAAAATTAAAATTAATATTTTAGACATTACAAGTAATTTATTTTGAAATAATTTACTTTTTTTTTACTTTTATTTATATATTTAATTTTCTATTTGATGTCTATGTTTCCGGAGTATATACCCCGGCCTCTCACGCGTGTTTTCTCTTTTCCGGAATGTTGATAAATACGACTTTGAAAGATCAGCAACCCATCACGATATCTAGAGGGCAAATACCGGACGTAACCTTCATGGGGTGTTGGGTTACACATTGGGTTACACATAGTCCTCACAAAACTGGATACAATTATTTTCTGTAATAGTAAGACACACACAAGAAAGTCTGTTCGCTACACGACTAAAACTTTATTAAACAAACATAAAATAAATAATAATATATTCCGTAATCACCATAGAAAATTTCACAAGTACATAGTTAAAAATAAATATATTCTATAATGCAGCTTTTTTCTTTCTCACTTCCCGCCTGTGGAACTCGCTTCCCTTATTCTTGTTTTCCTGACGGCTACAACCTCTAGGAATTTAAATGCAAGGTCATCTCTTAACCACTTGACCCTAGTTCTTTCTTCACCACCCTGACCCTAGTTCTTTCGTCACCACACTGTATCTCCTTTCTGTTAGGGCGCTTTCCACCTTTGTCTTATAATGGACTGTTCCTACCACTATATAAAGTGGTAGGGGAAAGACCTCGTAGTTGTTGCGTTGCATTGTGCATTGTGTTAGCGTTGACTGTTCAGCTCGATACCAAGTCAGTCGAGTATTTCCGGTAGAGAACCGGAAGTGTGATATACCCAGACTCTATGTTTTACTACTCTACGTGTTTACTAAACCATTGCTCCTGTACTCTACTAACAACTCTGTTGTACATACTATTTTCCGGTAATATATTTCATTTTCTTTATTTCCGTTGTTTGTGATTATTTACACAACTATTTCTATTACACACAGCATAACACTTTCCTTTCTCTCCACCTCTGTAACTGTCATTACACCTGTATTCCCTTCTTTCTTTTGCTCCTTTCTAACCGGTTCGTCTTTCTCTTCGCTCTCTTCTTTCTAATCTTTCTTACTGTTATGTAGCCCCTTGCACATCAGTGGCGTTACCGCCTTGCTCGGCGTGATATGATTTTAAAAAATGCACTTTTATGAAGAGTTGCATAATTTTGTCAAATGCCATGGCTCTTGAGTGATATTTTATCAATATTTTATTAATCCGTTTCTTCCCTCCAGTTATGGTTTAAATAATAGGATAGGTTGTGTTCTTTAGCCTTGGTCGGCAACCAGTCTACCGGAGAAAGCAATGTCAACCTACTGCGGGATTATCTTCCGCTCAGTCAGTCATGCCGCTTTCGAGACATGATCGCCCAAAGCGTGTATCACGTATGGCACTTAACTGAGTATCTATGAATCGCTTAAAGAACAGTGGCATTTTTCTGCCTTCCCCACGGTTTATAATTAACATTTTTTATTCACACAGGCTACTTGCTTAGCAACGTTAGATAATCATTATACCCTGGTAGTTAAACCATAGTAAAAATGTTGCGTGATATCTGGGCTCATATGAGAATGTTGATTTCAGCGCCAACATCCTTAAAATATCCGCATATCCACACATACAGCTAGTTAATCAAATTTGTAAAAGGAACTCTACGTATTATTTATAATTTTTATTGCATATAATAGGAGATATATTTATGATCATGTGTGTATAATAGGGTATTATGCCATATGCGACTATATGTTTAGGTACGTTTCAGCAGAAACTTTTCATGTCATTATAAACACATACATACGTTAACACGGTTGATCATGCCATTAGAATAGCAAGTCTCTAACGAGAATAAACCAAAAAACATGCGCATTCGTCAATACGAACGACAAGCAAAATATCATCATTTTATCGGTATCCCATGAAAAAATATACAAAAGGCAGTAGAGAAAACATGTATTCTATTATTAATTTTTTTTTATCAATTAGTCATTCATCGCACAATGAAAGTAGTATTGAACGGACATGCCTCCCAATACTATCATACGAACGCAAGTGTTGCTCAAGGCTCTATTCTAGGTCCTATGCTTTTCCTTATCTACATTAACGATCTCCCAGATGTAATAAGATTCCAAGTAGCCATATACGTTGACGACAGTTCGGTTTACTCTCGCATCGAGCAAAAATCTGCCGAGGCTGACAAAGCAAACCTCACTGCTGAGTTTGAAAAGGACCTCCATTCCGTGGCAGACTGGGGTAAGAAATGGCTCGTTAATTTCAATGCTCCCAAAACGAAGCTGCTATCTATTAACCACTACAGACAATCGCTCCTACGCCCCCACCACCATTAGCATGGATCAGGCTAATCTCCCTGAAAGCAAAACACTGCGCCTCCTTCGGTTAACTCTCAGAACAGACCTCAAGTAGAATGACTATATAGAATCTATAGCTAAATCCGCTTCTAAGAAAGTCGGTTCTCTGTGAAGGGCCAGGAAGTTTTTCCAGTCTAAAACAATCCTGCACATATATAAATCTACCATCCGCCCGTGGATTGAATACAGCTGCCATATCTGGTCGGGTGCTGCTGATATCCACCTAGGTGTCCTTGACAAAATCCAACGGAGAATCTGTAATGTGATCGATCCCGACTTGGCTGCGCAGATACAGTCACTTTCTGACGGGCGCAATGTGGCCTCCCTGTGTCTCTTCTACAAATACTTTCACGGATTCAGCTCCGATGGACTTAGTTCACTGGTGCCATATATATTTGAATTTACTCAAGCCACAAGATTAGCAACTAGGACCCACACTTTTTACTGTGAAACCAATAAACTATAAACGCAATTTCTACTCCATCAGCTTCTTTTCTCGCATTTCCCGCCTGTTGAATTCCCTTCCATTTTTTGCTTCCCCGACAGCTACAATTTAAAAGAATTTAAATGTAAAGTCAATAGTCATCTCTAACCTGCATCCTCTCTACCATGATCCTTTCACCGTTCACTCCACTCTCATCAGTATTCTTATCCTTCTCTTACCCACTTCCTGACACCTCCTATAACCTTTCACTCTTTCTCATAACTTTCTGTTATATAATCCCCTGCAAAACAGTGACAGTAAAATCACTTGCTTGGAGGTGATATGATTAAAAAAAAATCTATACATTTGTAATATGGATATAAAGTGGGGGATCAATTCTACATTACAATCAATATATAAACTGATCTCTCACTTTATGGCCACTATCATCCTTCTCTTACCCACTTCCTGACACCTCCTATAACCTGTCACTCTTTCTCATAACTTTCCTCCCATGTAACCCTTGTAAAACTATGGCAGTAAAATGCCTTGCTTGGGGCGATATGATTATAAAAAAAATCTTCTTTTAAGCTTACGTTTTTATTCTCTTTGTTTCTTGTCTTTTTTAATGCGTGTCTGTTTAATAAGAAAATGTGAAATGAAATCCATTTTCCGAAACAGTGTATTTTTTCTTTTACTTTTCTAATGTGGAAGAGCTGTTTTTTTTTTGTTTTTTTTTGTTTTTTTTTTCATATAATTTAGGAATAAGTTCTTATGTCGACGCTTATATTGTGGATGCATCACTCAGCAGGATAACACATGCACACACGCACACACACACACACACACACACACACACACATACATACATATACACATACACACACACACAAGCACGAACAACACACACGCCCAGGCACACACACAGAGAGACACACACAGACACACATATATATATCGAAAAACAGTAGCTACTCTGGCATCTACGCATCGTTCATTCAACAATGAATAAGAACACTCTCAGCTCTTAGGCGTGTATAATGATAATGTAAACGCTAAAAAAGGCTGTCTTCTTCTACCGAACGCCCGTAGCTCAGAGGTAGAATAGCCAGCTGTCTCCAATGCGGTCGGGTTTCAATCTTGGGTAAAAAGAAATCGGCTGTCTAATCTTACTAATGAGCTGTAATACAGCGAAAAAGATCTGTCTTCGGATATATATATATATATATAGATATATATAGATATATACATATATATATATATATATATATATATATATATATATATGTATGTATGTATGTATGTATTGTAGGAATCACCAGCAACAAAAAATTCGCCAAATCTCTATCTACAAATTCGAGAACTATCTCGCCATCCTCAACACTACGAGGTACCCACTAACCTAAAGACTATCAGAGATCCATTTTGAAGTTTTAATTAATAAAAACCATTCCAGATTCCGCGATATATTACAATAAATATCTGTATAACATAAGAGCTATATAGACAAAGAGGGCTTTTAGCATTTTGAGGGGTTCCCTCAAAATGCTAAAAGCCCTCTTTTGTCTATATTTCTGAAATGATGTAGTCTTTACACTATTTACATTATTTAGACTATCGCTCTAATCTTTTTTGCCATTTGTACGACGTTTCGGCTTCATGTGATCGGAATTTCGAACCGAAACATTTATTACGAACTGTGGGATATCTCATTCTCATTCCTTTGTGCGTCATTTGTTATCTCTCACTAATCCGATTATAAGTTACATGTTAACCACTGCTGTTCACTTGGTATTGAACTCACAACTCTTTGGGTCACTGGAATTAACCAACGTCTATAACCGTTGGGACATGTGTCCTCAAGGACAATAACAACTGAATTGATGGGATTTATAAACCTAATGTTCAGTAACCAGTAAACATGATTTACATTCCCCACAATTAACTAATAACTAAAAACATGGTATCCATAATGTATTTCTAGAAGATTTATGCAGTTAATTGATGTAGAGACTAATAGATGTAAATTATATGGTTTTAGGAAGATTTTCTAAAATTAACTGCATAAATAATTTCATTTATTTGTGAAAAATTCCTGAAAATTTCATTAAAATAAGAAAATTAGTTGATTTTGGCAAGAGTTTTCAAATCAATGTGTCTTTCAACACCAAAAAATGACTTGCGTCATATGACGTTTTCTTTAATAGTCACATTACGTAAACACAACGTGAATCGCTGAGGGAAAACAAAAAAATAAATTTTAATTAAAATTTCGAATGTGTTAGATAGGATTACAAAATTTAAAAAAACATAATGACAACAAAGTTTGACATTTCCTCTTAATAATAGCATAAACATTTTGATGATAAAACGTCGTGTATATTAAGTTTGAGTCCTTTTAACATCATGTTATGCTATTTTTCGGCAATTGAGTGGAGGCACCTAAATTTATATAAATTGTTGTTTAAATTTAAAATTGTTGACTTTCTTGTTTTATACCCCTCTTATGATGATATCTTACTATACCCGCAATCGCATCTACCTCCCATTAGCATGGGACAGGCTAGCCTCCCAGAGAGTAAAATACTACGCCTCCTTGGCCTTACACTCTCGGCGGACCTCAAATGGAATGACTATATTGAATCCATTGCCAAATCTGCTGCTATGAAAGTCGGCTCCCTGTGCAGGGCCCGGAAATTTTTCCCACCTGAAACTATTCTGCACATATACAAATCTACCATCCGCCCGTGTATTGAATATTGCTGCCATATCTGGTCGGGTGCCCCTGCTGCTCTCCTTGGGCTTCTTGACAAAATACAAAGGAGGATCTGTAACGTGGTTGATACTGACTTGGCAGACCGGCTGCAGCCGCTCTCACACCGGCGTGATGTAGCTTCCCTGTGCTTCTTCTACAAGTACTTTCATGGTTCTGCTCCGATGAGCTTAGATCACTGGTGCCGCCTAAGCACGAATTTACACGAGATACTAGATTAGCAACTAGGTCCCACCCTTTTACAGTTAAACAAATAAGATGTAACCGTAAATTCTACTCCAACAGCTTCTTTTCTCGCGCTTCCCGCCTGTGGAACTCCCTTCCACAAGTCTGCTTTCCCGACAGTTACAATCTCCAGGTGTTTAAATGTAGGGTCAATAGACACTTCCTATCACACTAACTCCCAACTATTCTCACAACACTCTCATCTACCCAACCCTCATTCTCGGTATCCTCACCCGCCTATCACCCACCCTCTGTTATTTCCTATCTTTAAATCAGCCTTTTTGCACTCTACGTAGCCCCCTGCACAGTAGTGGCAGTGACATGCCTTGCTCGGGGTGAAACGCTTATAAAAAAAAAAAAAAAAAAAAATAAGAACACGGGATAAAAATCAATTTGGCAAACCTACTGAAAACTCTAGGAAAACATAAAAATAAATCAGGCAATTATTTCGATTCAAAAAAATTTCAGCTTGATATGAAAATGATATGCTTTACAATGAATAAAATATTTACGGGGAATATTAATATATATATTTCTACTGATAAACACTCGACAAATAAAGAACTACCTTCAAACGCATTATTAAAAATGTAAGCGCCAGATATATGTGGACGATACAACGATTTACTACGCGTATCCTGAATACGGTTCAAGGCTGAAACAAAGAGAACCCTGTGAGGATAGAAATCACTCAGTCAGTCAGTTAATTGCCATATGTGATACACGCTTGGGCGATCATGTCTCGAAAGAGACATGACTGACTGGGCAGAAGATTATCCCACAGTAGGTTGCCATTGCTTTCTGCGGTAGACTGGTTGCCGACCAAGGCTATAGAACCCAATCTGTCCTGTTATTTAACCCGATAACTGGAAGGAATAGACGGATTAATACCTTTCCCAAGAGTATTTGAGCGTAAGTGAATGAATTCAACTGAAATTCGAACTCGGCTCTACCGATTTCTCGTTCCGAGTCGATATCCAATGCGCCACAACGCACATCCTACACAAGTCATAAAAGATCTAGCGAGACAAGCTTGCTAAGAATTACACCAATGTCATGATACCAATGCCATTTTCAGTAATTAAATACAGAGGCACTACCAGACAGACACGAAATAACTACGGGATTCTAGACGTGTTCGTGCGCCCGAGCGAGTGAGCGCACGCGCGCTAGCACACACACACATACACACACACTCACCCTCTCTCTCTCTCTCTCTCTCTCTCTCTCTCTCTCTCTCTCTCTGTGTGTACCTGACCACAAAACTAAAACGAGTTCTATTTGATCAATGAAAATAAATTATGCTGAAAGTACCGGAAGTTTCTCTTGCATAACTTTTGTTGAAGCTTAAATTAAAAATGTCAAATTTAGAAACGTTTCCGACTTCTTCAGGTAGCCTGATGCTTGCGCTTAGCATGAAATAATCTGTCGCCCATGGGTGTTGCCTTTAATGTTCACTCGTTTATATATATATATATATATATATATATTTTTTTTTTTTAAACTTTAATCCAAAAGGAAAAGCAGGAAGGTAAATCCAAAAAATCCGATCCTAATTAATATTAATATTTTAATATTAAAAAAGGATACAGGTGGAGGACTCAATGTAATTAATATTTAAATTACAGAGCCAATTATAAAATAAAATAAATTTCGAAGTTCAAAGCCGTTGTATGATCATATCTACATGAAATCTCTAAGAGAGATTTCACGCATCATCGGCAACTTATACTCAAAATAAGTTGCCGATGATGCGTGAAATCTCTCTTAGAGATTTCATGTAGATATGATCATACAACGGCTTTGAAGTTCGAAATTTATTTTATTTTATATATATATAGAGAGAGAGTGTATCGAGGCAGCATATAATTTTCTTAACATATTTTCAAATATAACAGACAATAAATGTCCATTATGTTTGATCATGAACCGTTCTCAAACATCGTATTTTGGCTTTAATTTTAAGTGAAAATAAAGAAAAAATTGTACAATATTTCGGTATATTTTTATTACGCTGGTTCTAAGTTTTCGGCTCAAATGAGCCATCTTCAGAGAGGTTACAGGGACGTTAACATAAAGACATCCACCATCAAAGATAATTTATCTTGTGGTGACATAAAACATTGCTAAGCAACGATAACAGTCACCGAATAGCAGACGAAGTTCGTAAATTTGAAATGCGGTTCTATGACATCACAACGCGGTAGCGAACGAAATGTTAACAGAACCATACTTTTAAATGCAATCTAATGTGTTATGACCAGATTGAAATATGATTTTATTAAGGTTGTTTTGATTTAATGTAGATGGCTTTTTGTCTTACATTTCACCTGAAATTAAACCCAAAATACAATGTTTCGAACGGCTCCTGATTAAACAGAATAGGCATTCATATATATATATATACAATTTGTAAAAATACAGTTTTATAGCATGATCTGTTTAGGGTAAAATGCTCAATATATCTAATAAATGATCTGAACAGCAACCGCTTTTTAAACAAGATCCATTAAAATCGACGGAAAAGGTAATACGATTAAGATTTTTATTTAATTTTCGTAGAAGTATTTATTTATTTATTTATTTTTGATATTATGTTTAAAACTTGTTCAAATGTTCTATATATCTGAGCACTTTCGTTCATTTTATTAACCATTATTATTATTATTATTATTATTATTATTATTATTATTATTATTATTATTATATCATTTTTCATTATAAATATATGTCTACTATGGTCGCACTACCTACCAAGTCTGCAGGAAGACCCATAGCAGGTCGTGGTGTGTTGTTATGGCTCTATTTCATGTTTGTTTTTTTTGTTTCTTTCATGTATCTTCTTAAGATCCCTAGCGTCCCATAGACAAACTTCTCCTAAGTGCATGGTCTGTAATTAACAAAACATATTTTTTGTATATCTCTCAAGCTGGGATTTTCGTGGATTCTTTCAATGTGTTTTTTTTATCCATTTTATATCATTCCAAGTGCACCCACTATAACTGACACGATTCCTGTTTTCAATTTCCATTTTTTTTTCTATTTCAATTTCAAGGTCTTTATATTTTGACAGTTTTTCAAATTCCTTGATTGCTGTTACAATCCGCTGGACAAGCCATATCAATTAATAAGCAGGGTTTTTCCTTTTGGTTTTTAACAATAATGTCTACCCTATTTGATTCATTTTTTTTCTGTCTGTGTAGATGGTGTTATAGCATAGAATGATGACATCTTCTATTTCTGTACCCGGTGCTGAGCGATGTTCATACGAATGTTTGTTTACATATTTTCCATAGTGTTTGCACATTGTCCAGTGTAAATATTGCCCCATTCTATAGTGACGATTTTTATATTCATTTGGGGCAAGTACAGAACATCCTGAGATTAGATGATCTATTGTTTCTTGGCATTTATCACAGAACCTGCATTTTGGATCCACATTATTATGTATGATATTTGCCTGAAAGTTCCAAGTGAAAAGACTTTGGTCTTGCGCAGCAAGAATAAACCTTCAGTTTTAGATTTTAATTCAGATGCACGTAACCATCTATGAGTATTAACTTTATCAACATTGGATTTATTAGCACGTTCTAGATATTGGCCTTGCAGAGGTTTGTCTGGCCAGTGTTGTTTCAACTGTTCAAGAGCTTTATCCTTGGCTTTCTTTTTCTCATATTTTGGCCGCAATAGTTGGTTCTTGGCTTCTGTTTCGCTTTTCTACAGAACATTCTAAATGTAAATTTTATTTGTATTTACTGCCTTCTTTCATTATTGAATATTTTTTCTTTCCGTTTTCATGTTGTTTGCCTAAATATATCATCGAGCATTATTATTATTATGTCATTTTTCATCATATTTCGATTTCTGCTTTGGTCTCACTACCAACCAAGTCTGCGGGGAGACCTAAGGAAGGTCGTGGCTTGTTGTTATGACTCCATTTCATGTTTTTCTATCTCCCCTATCATCCCTAGCGTTACATAGACAAAGTTTTCCTTAGTGTGTGGGCGGTACTTAATAAGACAATTTTTTGTATATCTCTTAAGTTGGGGTTTCCAGGGATTCTTTCAATGTGTTGTTTTGTTCCATTTTTTATCATTCCAAGTGCACCTACTATCACTGGCACAACTCTTGTTTTCAATTTCCACATTTTTTCTATTTCAATTTCCAGGTCTTTATATTTTGACAGTTTTTCAAATTCCTTGGTTGCTATGTTACAATCCGCTGGACAAGCCATATCAATTAATAGACAATTATTATTATTATTATTATTATTATTATTATTATTATTATTATTATTATTATTATTATTATTATTATTTTACGGACTATGTAAATTTTTATATATGTGCATCTATAATGTGCGTTGTGGTGCAGTGGATATCGAACAGGGAACGACAAATCGGGGAGTCGAGTTCGAATTCCAGTTGAGTTCCTTGCATTCACTTACGCACAAATACTCTTGAGAAAGGTATTAATCCGTCTCATTCCTCCAGTTATTGGTTAAATAATAGAACAGACTGGGTTCTATAGCCTTGGCTAGCAACCAGTCTAGCGCAGAAAGCAATGGCAACCCTACTTCTGCCCAGTCAGTCATGTCACTTTCGAGACATGATCGCCCAAAGTGATTATTATGTATGGCATTTAACTGATCTATAATGACTATTTTGTTAAACCCGGTCAGCACATGTCCATTGTTGATATTATTGAGCGTTAGCGACTTCGTTTTAATAATAATTATTAAATAACTTTTAGCTTTACGTTTATTATGATACTATTTTCTGCAAGTTATGTAGCAGACGGAATATTGTAGCTTTCTGAGTGTGCTTAAATGAGTCCTAAATAAGCTATAGTCTGAAAGATCTAACGTGATCTTCTTGATAGGTATGTAGCGGTATGTCTATTAAAATTATTCATGGATTTTGTTTCATCAGAAACACAATTTCTTAAGGGTCATAAATATTTATAAATAATATTAGCCTCAGTATTTAGCTATTGCAAATGTGTTGTTATTGTTGGTGAAGAGGTTAGCGGTTTGAAATCTTTATAATACATAATTAACTTAATTTCCTTCTGGTCGACTTAAATTGCGTATTTCTTAATAATACTTTACAGAGCAAATTCATCCTGTTTATAATTAACTTGTATTTGATTTTTATAGATAAAGTTGATATGGTTTTTATCTGTATGTTCAGTCTTTGTCTAGATTGCTTTAGAAAGAAATAATCTAATTTGGTTGTCCATGCGGTAGTTCAAAATGCCGTTATTTGCTAAGGTATGTTGAAGATTGTTGCGTTATTAAATACTAGTGGACGAAAGGAAGGATTCTTTTTCACTCAGTTGATAAGATTTTAGTATAAAATCTTTAGTGTCTTGTTGCAGTGAAAAACTATTGATTGCAAAGATATAATTTTCTGTTTTTGTGAAACTTTCAGGACTTATTAACACAATGAATAGAATTATTTGAGAAATATATATATTTTAAAGAAAAACTTGGTTAAAAATATTATTTTCCATCTGTTAACCTCCTCTCACCCTACGACCACATATTTAATTCATAAAATTTCGTGAAAAAAAGCGTTTATATAAGTTAAAAGAAAAACTGGAGAATTTTAACGATCTATTTATTTTAGCAGAAAAGGACTGTTACACTATTTTTGAATGTGAAATAATGTAATCCTAATGTTAGTACGACGGAGCGAAAGAAATTATTATTAGTTGCATTATTAATTGTGCAGATTATTTTCCGATTTGAGTGAAGAAAAAAATAGAGATTTCAAGAAAACCGGGAATAAATATGAATTAAAACATTTGCATGTGTGCTGATGCATTGTTGCACAGCATTTAATCAGCCGGGTCAGATGAAGGTCATCGCATTATTGACAAGCGGAAGTTCTCATACGACGCAGTTGGTAACCAGCTAGAAGTGAGTGAAAACAATGAAAATTCGATTGTTTGTAGTCCCTCAAACAATGGCGGTGAATTGTCACAGAAAGCAGAAAAAGGAGATTTTGCGTATTTGGGCTCTTGACAAGAGTAAAGAGGCAAGATTTGATGACTGTGGAAGATATGTTGAATTAAATTTTTCAACATAAAAGCTGGATTGTTGAGGTAATCAGTTGAATAATAAGAAGACAAACAGAAATGATGTCACTAGAAATATGGCCACGTCATTGGTTAAAGATTTGATTTGCATGGACACCTCGTGTCCGTCATGCCCTCCCCAAGAAAATTTGGCCCTGGCACAAAAACTAGAGCCCAGAGGGCTAAATTTAGTCGTTGTTGCTGTGTCGAGCTAAGTCAGACAAGACAAATTTACCACCGCCGTCTCAAAGAACCCTCTTCAGCAGTTTCCATAAAGCTTCGGTATAAAGCTTGAATGAAACATTTTGAATCATCACAACTGAAAACTCCGATTAGAGTGATAAACATTACCAACCGAGAATTTTAATTGATGTTGAGAAAATAAACATTACTTTCAAATGAAAAATTTCGCACCGTTGTAAGGATAAGAAATTGACGACTGTTATATTCTATTTCTTTATGCTGTTTTTTTTTCTTTCTTTTTTTTTTGTATACAAAATCTTTTCCGCAACTTATTCAGGCATCATTGAATTTTTTATTTTTTTGGTGCCGTTTTTTATTAACCCAAATCTGCACGCGCGTCAGGCCTGATTCTACGTAGTAAAGATACAGCTAGCGGGATTTCAACGTGCCTTCCAAGGGATCAAAATTCCCAGCGTGGGCAAGGAAGAACACCGTTGTAATAGACGACTTGAAGACCAGCTGCTGTGTGGAGGCCATCACGACTAGCGATCCGAGAGCGTCGTCATATCTAGTGCCGTATTGATCAGATGGACCCGGGCTGGCGACGCATGTTAGAGGACCCCAGTTACTGACAATTTTCTATAAAATAAAATATTCAATAAAACTAAAAGATTATTTAATTTGAATAGTTTTTAATTGCTTCTGATAAATAATGATCTTTGAAAATAATTTTTCTGTTTTATTGTAAAATTTTATTATAATAATATAGAAATATTTTACAGCACTCTCTTAATTGGCCCCGTAATGTGATATTGTTTAAAGTAAAAATTATATTTATATACATTACAATTTACCGATTTCAATATTTAAAAAAATATTTTTTTGGATATATATAAACGGGCCTTTCTTAAATAGAAAAAACTATACCCGACACTATCATAAAATAAGAACGTTAACTATAGTAAATTTAAAACGAAAAAAGCAAAATTCAATAAAATACATTCCAGAAATATTTTACTAACGTTTAAATATTACTGCGTAAATAAAAAATAATATTAAATAGAAATTCACTTCAGTATTTGTCTATACTTCTGATATGAAGCAGTATTTACATTGTTTGGATTGTTGCCCTCAGATTTATTGCCCTGTTTACGACGGTTCGGCTATACACACCGGCTTTCTTCAGTTGCTAGGAATTTCGAACTGAACTCTTTATTTCGATCACTTGGATATATCATTCTCATTCCATGTGCGATGCCACTGCCAGTGCCATGTAGTTATTTTCCTTTAAATCAAATCTCTAATTATTTGTTCATCACTGTTGTAGCCGGGAAGTGAGCTTATAACGCGTTGGGTAAAGTCATTGGAACTAACTAACGCTTATATCTACTGAGCCATGCATCCTGAAAGATATCAATGTATGAATTTATGTGACTCATAAACCTAATGTCTCATAACCATTTCTTACCAGAGCTCATACTGCAATCTTTGAAGGCAATGATTTTCTCTAGTACTCGGTATTACAAGTTCGAGTACTGTGTTCAGTTCTATGCTTGGATTGCTTAGAAGATTTTCGTAGCCTAGCCTTCACAGATTCTTTAGTTTTACGTAGTTTCCAGTGGCGTTCTCTGTCCATTATTTCATCTTCATTCTATAAGGGTCGATGAATCCTTTTCTTCCTCCATATGTGTTCAACTACATCTGATTTTTCTATCGCCTTTCGTTTTATGGCCCGATGATTTTATTGCCGTATGACTTTAAGTGGGGGGCTGTTTCTTCTTTATATTTCGTTCCACGGTTACATGCCAGTCTGTTAACTGCCATACGTGATACACGCTTGGGCGATCATGTCTCGAAAGAGACATGACTGACTGGACAGAAGATTATGCCGTAGTAAATTGCCATTGCTTTCTGCGGTAGACTGGTTGCCAGCCAAGGCAATAGAATCAAATCTTCCCAGTTATTTAACACATAACTGTAGGAATAGACGTATTAATACATTTCTTAAGGTGTTTGTGCATAAGTGAATCCAACAAATTCAAGTGGATTTCGAACGCGGCTCCGTGATTTTTCGTTCCGAGCCGATATCCACTGTACCACAACGCACATGATAGGACCACAACGCATATCCTGGAATGACGTAAAACAGTCCTCAGTCATCTTCTCTTCCATTGGAGGCTTTACTTTTGAAAGTCGTCTTAATGTTATATGGATCACAGATACTTTGTGTTTTCTCCGATGACCTCCTTCACACACACACACACACACACACACACACACACATATATATATATATATATATATATATATATATATATATATATGTATAAATTTATATGGTTAAATAAAAAGAAGACAAGAGGAAAACTTTATTTAAATCGCCTACGCGTTTCATCTTGTGATGGACTTTATCAAGGAAAAAAGACGAAATGATCTTTATTCTAAATTATGTATCTATAAACAAACAGTGTTGGCAACTATACAAACGCTCAGAAATCACTCAAAAAGATTAACAGAATATCTTAGTTTTAGAATTCCTTCATATGTAGTGCAAAATCACGAGATGTTAAAATGAAGGGAATTCAATCGTTTTCCTTGAACTTTTTATTATGTATGTTAGTCTGTTTTAGTATAATTTTCATAAGCAAAGGTGAGATTGGGAAAAATCCGGGGCGCAAACTGAGGTTTTGGTACTGGTTGGCGGCGCGAGAACTTTCCTTCTGAACAAATTGCTTACTCTTTTTATTTTTAAAAAGGAAATTTGTGGTTGAAATTATTTCTGTAAATCACTAATGCATTTGGTAGATTATTATTACTGATATCTCTTTTGTGTTCATATGTACATTTTTTTTAGATTTCTGCTTGTTTCTCCGATGGAGGAACAATCCCGGTAATTCCGTCTACACCTTCTTGTTCATCATTATGTTTCGGTTTTTTCTTAGATTTGATGATGTCCATAATAGTTTTCGAGGTAGTTGTTACAATGTGTGTGTTTCTTATATGGGATAGATTGTTTTAGATATTAGGTGCGTTTTTATAGTTGCCAACACTTTATAGATAGGTAATTTACAATAAACCTCATTTCGTCTTTTTGTCTTGATGCAGACAGGCTAAAGAGGAATGGCTCAATGACAATTTTGCAGCAGTAGATAGATTGAGTAGGAATAATAACGCAGAAATGCATAAAGAAAAAAAAGAAATGACAGGACAAAAAACCTGCTCTTCAATAGGATGTATAAAATCCAAGGATGGGACAGTCATATTGGAGAAAGAGGAAATACTGCAACGATGGGAAGAATATATAAAATATCTTTTCCACGACAAGAAGGAGCAACCAATAATACGCAAAGATGAGGATGGGCCGGAAATATTAAAGTCTGAAGTGGAATCTGCCGTAGCCAAACTGAATAGAAACAAAGCAGCTGGACCAGATGGCATAGTCATAGAGCTACTGGTAGCCTTAGAAGAATTTGGTCTAGAGAAAATTACAGAAATAATAAATGAAATTTATGATAGTGGTGTAATACCAGATGACTCCACAGAACCATCAGTTTAATGAGCCACATAACAAAACTGATCATCCGAATCCTGATGAATAGAGTGAGAAGCAGAATCAGGCCAGAGATAGGACAAGAACAGTGGGTAAATTTTTTATTTGTTCCCCGAAGGCCTTTACCCCTTCAAACCTTTCCAAAACATCCTTCTTTCCGTGCAAATGTATATGCTGAAATCAAATCGATAATTGTTTATTGACGAAACCTACCTTTTTTTAGGTTAAAGACCAAAAAAAATCGAACTTCTTCTAGCTGTTTATCTCACCCCTAACCGCCATTGAAATCTTGTATTTACTGCTGAATGACTTTATGCGGATTAAGCTAATTTTTTCCTATTTACTTCTTTTGTGCAATTACTACGCGATTTGTTTTGTTTCGGAACCCAATTTCCGCTGAAAGTTACGTGGGCTGTAGAATTTTTTTAAGATAGTTAACTTTCAAATAAATATTTCTTTAAGAAAGTTAATTTTCAAATTTATGAAAATAAGTGCAGTGTAATTAACCTTCAAATACATTGCGTGTTTTTTCCCTTTTTTTTTAATTTCAGAAGAAAGTAAACTTTCAAATATATGAAAGAGATAATTGCAGTTTTACTTAAC